>JAKCPI010016645.1:0-12712 GCA_023213315.1 Euborellia annulipes | reverse complement strand
TCAAATAGATAGTGAACCGCTATTCTAGTAAATTATTAATACTTTAACTTTCAAATTATTCGTTTGAACAAAAAAAATCTCGACATCGAATTTTTTTACATGATTGCAATACTTTCTCTCTTAATATAATTCATATATAAGGTGGGGAAGAGAAAGTAAAAATTGATTAAAATGATCAGATGTACAGTATTACTTCTTTCAAGATGACTCACTGAGTGTCCAACGTAGCTATACTAATGAATATATTGAATCATATCACCTAGTGTTTGTGAATTTCAAAGATTATTATCAGAATAAATTTAATATATTATTTTGAAAATTTAAAATTCGGTATCAAATGAATATTTAAAATTTATTGGAGTAAATGGCATGGAATAAAAAGCTCAAAAAAGTGGCTATTGATTTTAACGATATACATAAAATGGCTGAGGATTTATTTAGTGAAATTCCTTTTTTGTTGTTTTAAATTAATTTAAAGTCTTTTCGCCAACGGAGACCATTTAGGTCGTGTTTTTATTTTTTCCAATTCATTGGTAGCCAATTAAATTGAAATAAATTGTCGCATGAGGCGGGATGTGATGCCTTAGCATTTGACATAGAAAATTTAAAAAAAAAAGTATTTTGAAGAAAAATAAAAAATTTTTTTGAATAAATAATTTTTTGAATTGATTTTTACTTTCTTTACTCTCTATATATATTAATATATAGGAAAAGTAATGGATTCATGTCAAAGAGATTTTGATGAATATACACGTTTTGGAGGTCCCCTGAATCCAAAAAAGTGGTTTTCGCGACATGGTCTGTCTGTGTGTTCTCCTATTTAAAGCCTGAAGGAATTGAGCTAGGAGGCTGAAATTTTATATTTCAATTAGGCACCCACCTGAGGCGTTAAAACAGCTTTTTATCAGAAGCTAAAGAGTACTAATACTTTACTGATGTAAGCCTATTTTTTTCGATTCTCTCAAAATTCACTCCAACGATTTTGATTAAAATTCTTTTTTTTTTGATGCTCTTTAAAAATGTATATTCTAATTTTGCCATTGAAATCTTCTGAAGAACACTTTACTCTTGTCAATCCATAGGAAAGATAGGAGACATGGTTGCCATGGTAACAAAATATAAACATTTTCCCATGTTTATAGATTTTATTACGATTTGGAATTCAAATGTACCGAACTATCGGAGCCTCTCTGTCGACACAAAAAATCTGGTGTGACAAGCACAGAACACAACTTTCTGTTGTTGTGGTGAGCGACCAGTCACACCAGATTTTTTTGAATTCAAATGTGCCGTACTATAGGAAACTAAATATAGCCTTCGGGAGTTTGGTGTAATTGGTAGCGTGCCTTACCTTCTATACCAAACGTCACGGGTTCGGACCTCAGGAAGTCCGATGATTTTATTTAAGTCATTTGGATACCAAATGGTTTAAATAGAAATGCCTGGGTTCCCAATAGATATATTAATAATTAACGGTTATCGTCAAAGTCTTAAATGGCCTAAGTTGCTGAAAAGACTGTGGGAATGGGTGTGTGGAGTGTGAATGAGAAAAAAGTGTGAGTGTTTAAAAAACAACAAAAAAAAATATCGACCCAAAAAAATCTGGTGTGACAAAAACAGAACCCAACTTTCGAATATCGCAGGTAAGAGAAAGTATTGTGCTGGCAACATCACACCAGATTTTTTGTGTAAAGTATTGAAAATACATTTTGATGAATACGCTATGATATTTAGTTGAGTAGGGCGGGTTCGCAGGGAGCAGGTGTTCTAATTGAGGAAGATTCCCCCTTTTCTATGGATGCCCCTTTAATGAGAAATTTCTAAGTAATTAAAAACTTTAATTTTTTTTTATATAAAATGGAAAGAGTTTTAATTTTATATGTGAAAACATAAAAATAGACGATAGCTTTTAAAATCTTTTATGCACACTTTCTTTCTTTCTTTCTTTCTTTTCTTTCCTGAATGAATTTTGAATAGATTGTCGAATTTTATCTCCTAATGGCGCTCTTCAAGTAATAAAGAAACACGTTATTACTCGACATTCAAGTTATTCCAAACAACAACAACAACAACAACAACAACAACATTTTATTCCAATGTGTTTGTCTGTCTGTCCTAAATTGAAATAAAAAAAAAAAAACTTATTTCCACTATTTGTATTGCTCTCCTCTTCTTTTAATTGTGAAATAGTTTTTGACTCATGCGTGAGATCCTTTTGTTAACCGTGAGACGCACTTTTGGAGGCCGAAATCTCCAAGCGGAAAAAATTGCTCTCTATGAGTCAGTAGACATCTCAAACTTTAATTACAAGCTCCAACATAAATAACACTTGTTAAGTGTGTGATATAATAAATAAATTAGTAAATAAGCTTGACGAAGGTATTGAAATATTAAAGAAACGTTATTGTCATTAATGGCGTTAGAAATATATTTAATACGTGTCTTAAAAACCAGTTGAGAACTCATTTGCATTGTTTATCAATTTGGTGATCAAGACTAGAAGCATTTACCTATCTATATACCAGTCTCTCGCTCTCCTAAGTACTGAATTTTTATTCATTTAAATATATCAATGGCAAAAAGACATAATTCATAAACTATCAATCATGTAGGCCTATATCCTATAAGAAAAATCTGGTGTGACACTGCTGCATAGCACACAACTTTCTCTTACATTCGTTAATCGAAAGTTTTGTTCTGTGCTTGTCACACCAGATTTTTTGTGTCGACATGTAAGCTTATTTAGTTTCCGACAGTTTGGTACATTGGATTTTCAAGATGTAAAATTTATATGGGAAAATATTTATATTTTGTTGCCATGGTAAGCATTTCTCCTACCTTTTTCTATGGAATAAAGAGTAAAGTGGTCTTCAGAAGATTTCAATGACAAAATAAGATAAAATACATTTTAAAGAGCATACAAAAAATAATTGATTTATGAATTTTAAATAAAATCGTTTGAGCGAATTTTGGGAAAATCGAAAAAAAACTGAAAAAGTGCATCAGTAAAGTACTAGTACTCTTTGGTCGATTTTGTTCAAAAGCTTCGTGTCACGTCCCATGGGGGTGCCTGACTTAAATATACAATTTCAACCTCCTAGCTCTTTTCGTTCTTGAGATATTTTGTTCACAGAAAGACAGACACACAGACAGGCCATGTCGCGAAAAACCACTTTTTTAGATTCAGGGGACCTCAAAAACGTGAAGATCCATCAAAATCTCGACATCGAATTTTTGACATGAATCCAATACTTTCTCTCTCTATATTAACATATATATAGAGGTAAGAGAAAGTAAAAATTAACCGAACAGCCCTTAAACAAAAATTTTTTTCTTTTCTAATTTAAAATTTTGATTCTTTTTAATTCCTAGCTACTTTGTGGTATGATCAAAACATACTTTTCAAATGAATGTCATAAAAAAAAAAAAAAAATTGTGTTGTGAAACAAATTGTGTTTCCAGGTAAAGTGTAAAAGTAATTCAATGAAAATCCCTTTTATATGTATATATAGAGAGAGAGAGAGAGGGAGGGATCATTTAAAAAAAAAAAAAAATTCAAATAATTTAAGGTTATTTATTCAATGGAGAGAATCTCGACGCCTGTCTATCAATAAAAGTTCAATTATCGATGGATGCCCTTCAATATTATTAAATCGAATCGAGGGAGATTTTCAAAATTCCCTTCCATATGGATGTTAAAACAATTTATACAATTTAATTTACACATCAGAAAACATTTAAATAACAACAACAACAACAAAAAAACAGAGGTCGATTTGTTTTTCATCATTTTGAAAACATCTGCTGACGGGGGTGACCCAAAAAAAAGACGTATTGGAATTTAATTTCAATATCTCACTATCCACAAAGGAAAAGAAAATTACATCCCATTGTATTTATTTTAGTACTCTAATTGTCCTGAAGAAGGATGCCAAAACGTCGACGAATAAAAAAAATCAAATTTATTTTATATCGACCTACCATATTTTATTATACTGTATATTCAAATCTCCTCTGGGCGCTTAATTGTACTGAATTTGGCCCTTGACCCGGGCTCGGAGAGGACACTAGCTTCTCGCGCCGGGGTCCCGGGTTCGCCCTCCGTCCCAGGCGAGAAAAATTTATTTCATTTAATTTGACTACAAATAATTTTAAATAATTAGGAATGGGGTCCAAATGGCCTTAAATGCCAAAAAAGACACTTAAAAAAAATTGTCCTGAATTTGCCCCGTTTTCGGCCCCAGACGTTTCCCACATTTTGATTAAAATTCAAAAATTAATTATTTTTTAGATGCTCTTTAAAATGTAGGTATATTCTCATTTTGTCATTGAAATCTTCTGAAGCGTTACGTAAGAATGGAGAAATGGTTCTGAATCTGAATTCAAATATTCCGTACTGTCGGGAACTAAATATATGTCGACACAAAATCTGGTGTGACAAGCACAGAACACAACTTTCGATTACCGAAGGTAAAGTAAGAGAAAGTTGTGTGCTGTGCGACAGTCACACCAGATTTTTTTTTATAATATTATAATGACCGGGGATCCACAAGAGTGATATTATGATGCCACTAGATTTGAAGGATATTATTTCTTCAATAATTTTGAGAATAACATATATAATATTTTGGTTTTTTGGGAACCCTTCAATGGCCTGTAAGGCACTTGTTAGTGAATGCGTGCATTTAGGAGGTTTCTGGTTGAGCCCGCCTGAGCTCTTGAATTTTAAAAAAGTTAAAAAGATCAAATTCTCTCTAAATTCATCATAGAACAAAAGGAGACTAATCTTTATTTTTTATTAGCATTTTAACATACGTGCATCACTCCGTTAAATAGAACAACATTTCATTCTATTCTATCATCAACAGTTTGTGTTTTGTTTTGTTTTTTCCTCCAGGAATCATCAGCCGGAAACGATCAGAAAAAAAGACTCCAGGATAATTGTATTTTTTTTTTTTTTAAAGACTATTCATTACGTTCGTACTTTCTAATTGAAATTTTGACATGATTTTAATGACGTGGAGGGAGGATTCGACTCATCCCTTCCGCTTCTAAAAGACATCCAATCTAAAAAATTCATATCCCAAGATTAGTAAACTTTCTTCTTTATAATTAAATTCTCCAATGACTTTTATGAATTTCAACTTTACAATTGCCAAAAATTTTTTTCCAAATGCTGGCTGTAGATTTTTAATAGATAAAAAGATATTCTTGTAACAGGCCCATCAAAGCCTTGTCTAGGCTGGAGATTCCGGGTTCACTTCACTTGATCTATCAACAAAAAAAATATCCCATAGACGACGTTTGAGTGTAAAAAAATTGTTAGAAAAATATAAATTTTAGATATTTCATTTTTTTTGTTTTTCGCCATGGCTATTTATCATAAAGTTTTGATGTAACTAAGCACATCACTCATCTTCATTAATTATTATTTATTTATGAAAATATTAAAATAATTCAATCGTGTTATGTCCCGATGTCTGACCTAAAAAAAAAAAAAAAAATTGAATTAGCCTTGGCTTTAATCAAATAATTATGAAGATTTTAAAATAATGATTTATCAATATTTATTAATATTTACCTTTAATGTCAAAAAATTGATCCTTTTCTCTCTTCTTTAGTTTTTCACACTCACACTCACACTAATTATAAATAAACACGAAAAGAATTATTTTAATTTACTACAAAAAAAAGAAGTGGTTGTAGTAAAGGAAAATAAAGAAAAAAATCTGGTGTGACTGGCGCAACAGCACACAACTTTCTCTTACCTTCGGTAATCGAAAGTTGTGTACTGTGCTTGTCACACCAGATTTTTTGTGTCGACATATATTTAGTTTCCGACAGTACGGAACATATGAATTCAGATGTAAAATTTATAAGTATGGGAAATTATTTATATTTTGTTACCATGGCAACCATTTCTCCTATCTTTCCTATGAAATACAAGAGTAAAGTGGTCTTCAGAAGATTTCAATTGCAAAATGAGAATATACATTTTAAAGAGCATCTAAAAAATAATTGATTTTTGAATTTAAAAAAAAATCGTTGGAGCAAATTTAGAGAAAATCGAAAAAAACTGAAAAAGTGCATCAGTAAAGTACTAGTACTCTTTGGTCGATTTTGTTCAAAAGCTTCGTGTCACGTCCCATGGGGGAGCCTAACTCAAATATAAAATTTCAACCTCCTAGCTCTTTCCGTTCTTGAGATATTTTGTTCAAAGACAGACAGACAGACACACACACACAGACAGACCATGTCGCGAAAACCACTTTTTGGATTCAGGGGACCTCAAAACGTGAAGATCCATCAAAATCTCGACATCGAATTTTTGACATGAAACCAACACCGCTGGATCCGCCCTTGCTTGGAGCGATAAATAAACGAAATAAAATTAGCAAAATGATTGAGTGATGAGCTCTCACTTCATATATTTTGTTTAAGCAAATCATTAAAAATATTTTATTTTTTTATAACTACGAGTGAATAATTGAAACTGGTAACATTAAGAAATGGATTGTCTCTCCTAAATGTGAAGAAATTAATAAATAAGTTGAAAATACGTCTATTGAGACAGACAGTTTCGGAAAGGAAGGACCCTGATGGCAGTCAAAGCCAAGACGAAGAAGGTGGCGTTAATTTGGCGACAGTGCATTTGGAGGCGGGCTGACTCAAGGTTGCATCGAGAAGCAGCATGCAACGAGAACAACAACAACAACAACAACAACAAAACTCCCATTCAACTAGCAGAGCAGAAACACCAAAACAGCTCAATTGTGTCAAGTCATGCAATGTCAATGGCAATTCTCTCTCTCTCTCTCTCTCCCAAAAATTAAATTAGGTCATTGATGATAAAACAAAAACTAATCTCTTTGACAAATTTCAATTCAAACGTTTAACAACTCCGTATCACAATTTAATAATAATGTATAGAAAGGGGTTATCAAAGTCATTTAGGGGGAAGAAAAGAAGGGGGGGAGTGGGGGGATGCAATTTTGTGTCATCTATGCCTTCATCCAAAAATATTAAAGCCCTGAGTTACAGGAGCGCCGGAACGAATTCGAATAAGGGGGGGGGGGCAAAAAATTTTAGAAAATTAAAATAATTTAATATGTTCAAATAGTATAAAACAAAAATCTGGTGTGACTGGCGCACAGCACACAACTTTCTCTTACCTTCGGTAATCGAAAGTTGTGTACTGTGCTTGTCACACCAGATTTTTTGTGTCAACATGGATTTAGTTCCCGACAGTACGGAACATTTGAATTCAGATGTAAAATTTATAAGTATGGGAAAATATTTATATTTTGTTACCATGGCAACCATTTCTCCTATCTTTCCTATGAAGCACAAGAGTAAAGTGTGCTTCAAACAATTTTGAGGGCAAAACGAGAATATACATTTGAAAGGGCATCTAAAAAATAATTGATTTTTGAATTTTAATCAAAATCGTTAGAGCGAATTTTGAGAAAATCGAAAAAACTGAAAAAGTACATCAGTAAAATACTAGTACTCTTTGGCCGATTTTGATTAAAAGCTTATTTTTCCGGTCCCGGGGGGTGTTTAACTTAAATATAAAATTTCAGCCTCATAGCTCAATTCCTTCATGCTTAAAATTGAACACACACACACAGACAGACACACAGACAGACACACAGACAGACACACAGACAGACACAGACAGACAGACCATGTCGCGAAAACCACTTTTTTGGATTCAGGGGACCTCAAAACGTGAAGATCCATCAAAATCTCGACATCGAATTTTTTGACATGAATCCAATACTTTCTCTCGCTATATATTAACATATATATAGAGGTACGAGAAAGTAAAAAAACTAAATTGTGCATTTGAAAATATTAATGAAAATACTTTTATCTATAACGCTCTAAGGAGTTTTGTCTTCTCGAAATGTTGAAGTTTTAGATTTAAAGCCACATCGGTCCAGTGTGAAGGTCACTAGCTTAGGCGGCACAACATTGGGAGAAAACCACACTGCTGTTATAGCAGATTTTTCCTCGCCCTTAAATTCGCAAATGACCTTTTCGTGCGAATTTCAAATCATGAGTGATCTCAATCTCACTCTTCCTGCTAAGCCTTTAGATAGCCAGCAATTTAATTATTTAGAAGGTCTGGATCTCTCTGATCCTTCTTTTATGGAGCCTAGGGAGATAGATATGGTGTTGGGTGTTCAAATTTGCCAACAAATATTTTGTTGTCAGATGATTCACAATCCAGAAGGAGCAAACTCAGCTCAAAATTCCAAACTAGGCTGGATCGTTACCGGCATAGCCAGCTGTAACGAATTCCAGCCCATGTTACATTTGAATCTTTTATTTAATGAGCCTGAACAAGATTTTTCTAGATTGTGGGAACTTGAGTCTTTAGCAACACCACTCCCTAACCTACCACCTTCCTCTTCAGAAATTCATTTTAGAAAATCCGTAAGAAGGTTGGAGGACGGAAGAGTTCAGGTAGCTCTCCCTTTTGTAAAGAGCCCCCCTCAGTTAGGGGATTCGTATTCTCAAGCCTTGAGAATCTTTAAGGCTCAAGAGAGAAAACTCTCCAAAGACCCTCCTTTATTAAATAGTTATGCCGAATTTATGGAAGATGCGATATCTCAAGGACACTTAGAGTCGGTAGGCCCTATCGAGTTGCATGACCCAAAGAGAGATAGTCAGCAATTTTACATGCCACACTTAGGTGTTTTTAAGAAAGATTCTAACAGCTTGCGGGTGGTCATAAATGGTTCTGCAAAATCAGATAGTGGCTTTTCTCTTAATGACTTGTTGGAAACCGGAGATGCTTTACAGAATGACATTCGTAGGGTTTTGACTCGTTTTAGAGGTTTTAAATTTGTAGTATCATCCGATATAGTAAAAATGTATATGCAAATAGCCATTGATCCAATGCACAGGGATTTTTTGCGCATATTTTGGAGAAAAAATTTTGAAAATCCTATTTTAATTTACAGATACTGTAGAGTGCCATTTGGATTAGCTCCCTCTCCCTTTTTAGCAATTAGGTCACTTCATCTTTTGGCGGAAGAGTTTGCTTCTATTTACCCTTTGGCCTCTAAAGTAATTAAGGAAAATACTTATTTAGATGATTTTTTATTTGGGGCGGATGATGAAGACTCCCTTTTTAAGTTGACCAATAACGTTAGTGCGATTTTAGGTTCAGGTCTCTTTAAATTAGACAAATGGTCAACTAATTCTCCGGATCTTTTAAAAAGTATGAAGAATAATAATTTAATAAGTGAAAATACTAAGTTTGTCGAATTTGGAGATTCCGCGTCAATTTTAGGTTTAAGATGGAACCCCACTCTTGATCATTTTTCTTTTAGATTTTCTATGCCTAATACTGAGCGACTTACAAAAAGATCTGTTTTATCGGAGTTAGCTCGAGTTTACGATCCAATGGGATGGTTGTATCCTTGTATAATTAAATTCAAGATTATTTTTCAGGATCTGTGGAAACTTAAAATAGATTGGGATGAGGAAGTACCTCCTTCTTTTCAAATTCAATGGCAAGAATTTAGAGATCAGATTTCGTTAATCCCGTCTATCTCAGTTCCTAGGAAATTGTTGGACTCACTTGCAAATCGTTTCGAAATTTTTGCTTATGCTGATGCAAGCGAATCAGCATACGGGGCTGTTATCTATGTTGCATCTTTTAAAGATAACTCCTATTGCTCTAGTAACCTCCTTTACGCTAAATTTCGTGTAGCCCCTCTTAAAATACTAAGCTTGCCAAGGTTAGAGCTTTTGGCTGCTCATCTCCTTGTAAAGGCTTTAAAATTTATTCGCTCCTCTCTTGAAAAGCCAATTAGCAAAATTAGAGCCTTTTCTGATTCGCTTATTGTTATAAAGTGGATTCATACCCCTGCATATAAGTTTAAGACTTTTGTTGCCAACAGAATAAATGAGATTCAGACATTTGAACCTGAAATATCTTGGTCACATATAAAAGGTAGTTCCAACCCTGCCGATGCCGGTACCCGAGGGCTTTCAGTTCAGCACTTGTTGGAACATCCTCACTGGTTTAAAGGGGTAGACTCACATTTTAAGAATCCACCCCAGGAATTTTCCTCTGACCAAATCGAAGATGTTGGTAATGATGAGATGAAGGTCATTGCTAAGGTTTTAGTCTCTATATCACAGTCATCCAATAACTTAGGGCATCTTGACGAGAAATATTCTGACTACTTCAAACTTAGGAAACATACGGCCATCTGGCACAAGGTCATTCACTGTTTAAAAATAAAAGTTGCCAAAAAGAAGGGACTTTCAGTGAGCAAGGAAACTTTGGATTTTTGTCATGAAGAGCTTTCGCCTTCTGATCTTTTTAAGGCCCAAATGGCGCTAGTCAGGTCTGTTCAGAAGAGATATTTTGCTGATGAAATAGCCTCCCTCAAAAGAGCTTGTTGTGTCTCATCAAAGAGCGCTCTATCTTCTCTAGCTCCTTTTTTTGATGATCAAGGGATCCTTAGAGTAGGGGGACGGTTAAAAAACTCAGATCTTACACCTGATCAAAAACATCCAATGATTCTGCCAAGAGAAGCCCATCTTTCACAAATCATAACAAGATATTTTCATATCCAAAACAAACATTGCGGAGCTCAAGCCCTTGCAGTTCTGGTGCATGAGCATTATTGGATAATTCAAGGTAGGAGATTGTTTAGATCTATTGTTCGTGCATGCGTACTTTGCTCCAAAGCAAGAAGTAGGAGTCTATCCCAGCTTATGGCTGATTTACCTGAATCAAGGGTCACTCCTTCCAGACCTTTCGCTTACTCTGGAATAGATTTTTTTGGGCCTTTCAATGCCTACCATCGAAGGACTAGAGGAGCGAGGCCATCAAAGGTGTATGCTATAATTTTTGTTTGTTTTTCCACCAAAGCGGTACATTTAGATTTGTGTCACGACTTGTCTACTGAGACATTTTTGGGTGCTCTTAGACGATTCGTTTCCAGACGGGGTCTTCCTGCAAAAATCTATTCTGACAATGCTACTACCTTTGTTTGCGCTAATCGAATTATTCAGCAAGATTTAAAAGTTCTGCTTGGACACTTTGCTAGTGATTCAGTTAAAAAATATTTGTTGGAAAGTTCTATATCTTGGTCTTTTATTCCTCCTTATAGTCCTAACTTTGGCGGACTTTGGGAAGCTGGTGTTAAATCAGCTAAGTTCCATCTAAAAAGGATTCTAGGTCAAAAGATTTTAGCGATATGTGAACTCGAAACCCTTTTATGCGAAGTTGAAGCGATTTTAAATTCAAGACCTCTTACACTTTTATCTTCAGATCCTGATGCTTATGAGCCACTCACACCGGCACACTTTCTAATCGGTTCTTCTTTAAGAAGTTTGCCCTCGCAAGAAGCACCTGATGTTTCTTCTACTTATCTTTCACGTTGGAAGTTGCAGTCCGCTATTCTTCAGCATTTTTGGAAAAGGTGGTCAACAGAGTATTTGTCACTTCTACAGCAACGTAACAAATGGAAAGTCCCTTGCAAAGGGCCGGAGGAAGGAGATTTAGTTCTTTTGCGAGATGGCGGAAAATTACCTGGCCAGTGGAGAATGGGAAGGATCCTAAAAGTTTTAAGTGGATCAGATAATCTTCCTAGAGTGTTTCAGATAAAAACCGCATCAGGAGAGGTTTTGAGATCAATCTCCAAAATCGTGCCTCTAGTAGAGGAAAATTAAATATTATAATTTTTATTTATCTTCAGAGAGACTCGCTTTTTTAGTCTCTCAGGGCGGGCGGTGTGTTAAGGCCAAAGCGCCTTTGGATTGATTCATATTTAGAACATTGAAAGCTGGTTAGTGTATTGCTCAACAGGGGTCTCTCCTCACCTGGGTGGGTGTCCTGGCTGAGTGAGTTCCCCTCCCCGCTCATTGTACTTTTCACTCTTGACTTCACCTCTAAGTCTTTTTTCTTACATTCGAGGATTCTGGGCTCTTCTTAAAATTTTTAAGAGCCCTATATTTTGAATCCCTCATAATTGGGAATTGTTCGTTTCCTTTTTTTTCCTTCTTTAATTTTGAGGACATTTTCAAGAAAAGGAAACCTTTTTTGAACGTGAGTGTTTGGCCGTACTTTCGTTGCCTGGATGGTTTAACATTATTATTCATTTTTTTCTATTTTGTCTTCCCATTCTAGAATTCATTTGAGCGGACATTTTCTGCTCAATATCTACCAATTTTGGCTTTGGCTTTCTCGATACTTGATGCATGCGAGTCCCGAGGTAAGCGATTTTGGGGCTGAAGCATTCTTTTTTTTTTTTATATAAACGTTAAATTTATTTGTTTTTTTTTTTTCTCCTCTTTCTTTTTCTCTTTTCTTTCATTTAGAAGGGGAAAAGTTTTGAATCTTGAATGACAAATTTTGAATTTGGAATCTGGAATTTTTAAATTACAAATTATCAGTTAACATTGGCATTTCAACTTTCTCCCCATCGGGAATATTCTCATCTCATCAAGCATCTTACTTTACTCAAACGGGGCCTCTTCTCATCCTCATCTAAAGAAAAGCTGGTTTTCATCCTTATATTATTAACATCATTTTTATATATATTAAATTATTTTTATATTAAAAAAAGAAAAAAAAATAAAAACTCTTATTATTTATTATTTTTAAACCCTCTTTCACCTTCACAGCAAAAAGATCGCCCCAACCTAAAATATCAATTTATTTTATTTTTTTTTAGCCTTT
>JAKCPI010016644.1:0-88782 GCA_023213315.1 Euborellia annulipes | reverse complement strand
ACCTCATATACCAAACGTCGCGGGTTCGACCCCAGGCAGTCCGATGATTTTATTTAAGCCAATTGGATACCAAATGGCTTAAATAAGAATGCCTGGACCCCTAATAGATAAATTATTTAATAACGGATATCGTAAAAAGTCTTATATGGCCTGAGTTGCCGAAAAGACTGTATGAATGTGAGTGTGAATGAGAAAAAAAGTGTGAATGTTTAAAAAAAAAAACTCTATTTTTACTTTCTCTTACCTATGTATATATGTAATATATATATAGAGAGAAAGTATTGGATTCATGTCAAAAATTCGATGTCGAGATTTTGATGGATATACACGTTTTGAGGTCCCCTGAATCCAAAAAAGTGGTTTTCGCGACATGGTCTGTCTGTGTGTGAACAAAATATCTCAAGAACGAAAAGAGCTACGAAGTTGAAATTTTATATTTAAGTTAGCCACCTCTCCAAGAGGCGAAAATATCCTTTTGAACAAAATTGGCCAAAAAGTACTAGTACTTTACTGATGTACTTTTTCAGTTTTTTTCTGATTTTCTCTAAATTCGCTCCAACAATTTTTTTTAATTCAAAAATCAATTATTTTTTAGATTCTCTTTAAAATGTATATTCTCATTTTGTCATTGAAATCTTCTGAAGATCACTTTACTCTTGTATTCCATAGAAAAGATAGGAGAAATGGTTGCCATGGTAACAAAATATAAATATTTTCTCATACTTATAAATTTTACATCTTGAAATTCGAATGTACCGTACTGTCGGGAACTAAATATATGTCGACACAAAAATCTGGTGTGACAAGCACAGAAGACAACTTTCGATTACCGAAGGTAAGAGAAAGTTGTGTGCGCTAGTCACACCAGATTTTTTTTCTTTTCGTCGATGTGTCTGGGCATGTGTAAAGTGAGGGCCCGTCCGTAGAGGGTAGCGCGGCTAGTATCTTTGTATTCCCAGATATGAGGTATTTTTTATCAATTTTATATATGCTCATATTAATATTATCTGTCTATCGAGATTGAGTGAAATTAATCCAAGATCAATTTTTAGTTGATCGTCGTGGAGTAAACCCCTAATATATAATGTCAGAAATTTGGATATGTGCCATAAACCAGATTTTCTTTTAAATTGTTGGGTGAATGTTATACCCTGGCGTTATTTTTTAAACAAGAAATTTAAATTGTACTAAATGCATCTATTAAGATTAAATTAATGATAATGATTACGATTTATTATTAAATTAAAATCAATTAGAGAAATGATTATGAAATTAGCCTAATTGAAAATTAATTAAAATCAACTGATATTGCATGGAAATGTATCATATAGACCTACATATAATATGTGTAGTTCATATAATGAACATAAATATAACTTACTATATTTTCTTTTATTAGGTTTGTTCGTTTCACTTGCCAGGCGCTATCTTGGCCAAAATGTGTAAGTTTTGCTAGCGTACACTTAGCGTGCAAAAATGAAACGAACAGACGCAGGGCAAAATGTGTAAATTATACTCTAATGGCAACGGAAACAAACAGATCTATTATATCGTATTATACATTTAGTGATAAATTAAAATAAAATTATAATTTATTAGGGAAATTAAAATTGATTGTAAAGTGATTGTACGTGTATCTTCCTCCACGGGATTAAAAAAATAAAATAAAATATTTTACCGAAATACGTTCAAAATATGCACTATGATTCAAATAGAAAACTTTATGCAGTATTTTCTAAATATGCAAAAATATGTAATATAAAATTTGAATCAGAGTACCAAGGTGGTATGATTGAAATGAAAAATTTGTTTACAGGGACGTATCATCTATTGCAATAGTATTGAGACTAAAGCCCGGTAATTAGGCAGCCCAAATGGCAGAGTGCAATTGCATAGGAATCCAGGAGTAATGGTAAAATAGTTTGTTTTGTTAATTCAAAATAATAAAAGAAATTTTTGAATTGGTTTTGAGAAATAAGATTTTTTTACCATGGCTATAATGAGGGAGTACCAGTATTTTTAAGATAAACTCACCGATATCCTGAGAGCCGCCCCAGGTGCCTTGTTGAGCTTGCCTTGCCAATTTCGTGATCGCCTCGACGTAAAGACGAGAAGCTGCAGCCGCTCCTGTAACAACAAAATACAATACTTAATTAATATTTGAAGAGTGTTTTGTCTCTAGAAAAAAAAAATTTTATTGCTTAAACCAGAGGAAAGTACAAAATATGAACCGTGATAGAAGTTCCCTCCCAAGGATTCATTCAAACGTAAGCATACGTAACGACCCTTCTTGAGACTTGATTTCATCTATAATTATGATAATATCAATAGATCTTGCAAAATAAATTACAGGGTGTTTCAAAAAGAATATACGTCGCTGTGATATTGATATTGTTCGTGTCGCTGATGGAGGAGATATTGAACATCTGTAATCTGAACTTAAAAGGTTCCTAAATATGTGTGTCAAGTTGCATATTCGAATGTCTTAAAGTTTAATAAATATATGCTTTCAAAAAACGTATATTCTTTTTGAAACACCCTGTATATTTCAAATACTAGCTATTCTATGAAAAATGTTTGTCAACATGGGGGAAACAGTAGATAGGCCTATAAACTCCCCACCGTTTTGAAAACAATATAAATATCCCTTATCAGTTTTTAGTAATTTTTTTTGTTAAAAATAATAAAAGTGCGATAAATAATTCCAAAGTAGGTTTATATACATTTAATAATTTAGAAATTCAATAAAAATGATTTTTTTTTTTAATTAAAAAAAAAAAAAAAAAAAAATTAATATCAAATATTTATTAGGCCTATAGAAAATAGAATAGAAAAAATCTGGTCTCACACCACTTTACCCTTCGGTAATTGAAAGTAGTGTACTGTGCTTGCCACACCAGATTTTTTTGTGCCGAGATATATTTAGTTTCCCAGAGCATCTTAGGGCCAAACTTGACAATTTGCATTAGATAAGTAAAATGCAGTCAGGGAACCTCAAAATCTCCACATAGAATTTTAGAGATCTATATTTTTGAATAAGATAATAGTATTCAAAATACCTCGAATGGGACTTTAACTGAGTCATTGATATATTTAACAAGAGTGTGAGTGTTTTTATTGACGAGGTCAAACGCACCATGGCCCCTGGGAATCGAACCCAGGATCTCCAGCCTTTCCGGGATATCGATGTGCTGTCAATTGCACCAGACCACCGGACCCTTGACCCATACCAATATATTTTTTTAAAACCCTTTTCGGCAACTGAGGCCATTTAGGGGTATGACTTTATTATATACTTTTTAAATTACATTATACCGGGAGACTTTCCACACGCTGATTGCTCGGGGTCACCAATCCCGAGCTTTCCCCGCGGTTGACATTGCTTAACTGCAAGGATTGTGGTGACTGTTGTTCAATTTTTTAAAAAATTTCAGTCAGTTTTTCAAAGAGACAAAAGTATTTAAAATAAAAGAGTATAAAAAAATAGGAAGATTTTAAAAAAATAACGAAATGAAAATCCATTTGATTCGTATTGGCTTCTCTCTTTCTATGTCCCCTTCCATACGTCGACTATGTACGCTTATATCCTTTTGGAAACTCGATAATCCAAAGTTTGTTTGCATCTCCTCCACCTTTCTGCCCTTTTACAACCCTCTGCCCTCCCGTTTCACTCACCCCTTCGCTCTTTTGGCTTCAATTCCTTCAACTTTTAGTCGAATGAAATTCAAAAAGTTAGGCAACCCAAATAAAAGGGGAGAGAGGAAACATATTTTGCTCTAATGTGGCTTCTTTAAAATTGTTTAATGGAAATAAATTTGAGAGTATTTTTCTATTTGACTAGGAGTTTTAATATTTTTTTACATTTATATAGCCAACATGAATAGTCTAAAGCAGTGGTTTTCAAAGTTTATGTTACCATGCCTCCCTTAAAAATAATTAATCTTATGACGCCTCCCCCCCCCCCACCATTTTATAAAATAATACAAAAACAAAAATTTTTAAAGCTAAAAAATATAAATTTATATAAAAATATTTTTTTTTATTTATTCTTATTTATATTAAAACTAGCAATCATTTGGAAAATTGGTCCTGGTGGCCAATATTCGCGCCTCCCCTTAGACAAGTCCGCGCCTCCCCAGGGAGGCAGCCTCTCAGTTTGGAAAACGCTGGTATAAGGGTATTTTATGGCTGGTAGAATTTGTATCAGGAATGAAAGTTAGAAGAAAACGAAACCAAAATTTTTCTTTAAAAATATATTTTAACAGCTTACGTTTCGGCCTTGGTCAAAGCCATCCCCGGATGACCACTATCAGCTCCGAGGATGGCTTTGACCAAAGCTGAAACGTCAGCTGTTAAAATATATTTTTAAAGAAAAAATTCTAGTTGCCTTTTCTTCTAACGTTCATTCCTGAAGAAAAATATTTTTTTCAAATCTTTTTTTTCACGCCCTTGGAGAGTGCCTAACTTATATATAAAATTTCAACCTCCTAGCTCAATTCCTTCATGCTTTAAATTGAAACAGACACACAGACAGACCATGTCGCGAAAACCATTTTTTTGGATTCAGAAAGGAGAAAGTAAAAATTCAAATCCGAATTGAGATTAGTTCTATAATACAAAAAGATGGGGTAACTCACCCCAGTAAAATTCTAAGTGGACTAATCATATCTTACTTTTCTACCTAATGAAATCTCTACAAACTTCTGCAAGGGTTCGATGGGCTCCTAAGTTACCCTGTGTTATTAATATCTGTTTATGAGAGTTTCGAAATCTTCAAAAATTAATTCCGCCCCAGTAATAAGAAATTTTAGAATGTCATGTTTCTATGAATGTCATGTTTCTATCCTACTATACTATTTGCTAAATATTGAAAATAAATTTTAACTCAAACGGAATGCACTTATTTTTTAGTAAAAGTATTAAAAAACATTAATATCTTTGTGCATTATAGGGGATGGGGCATTAACCCCCCTGGTTAATGCCTTCTACCTCCCCCCCTTTAAGGAAATGCGAGCCTTCACTGCGAAATTGCTCTCAAAATAATTTGAATACATTTATAAATAATTATTTTAATTTTTAATTTAATTTGAAATTATTTTATTTTAATTTTCAACCCTTAATCCACCCCCATGTGTAAAAGTATATTAAGGAAATTTGATTAACAAAAATATAGGCCATTTAGAAAGAATATAATGGTGACTTAAGAAAAGATTTAAAAAATGCCCTCAGGCTTGGTGTAGTTGGTAGCGTGTCTACCTTCTATACCAAATGTCGCGGGTTCGGACCCCTGGCAGTCCGAAATGGATATCAAATGGCTTAAATAGAAATGCCTGGACTCCCAATATGTATATCATTAATTAATAACGAATATAAATAAATAATATTAAATAATAACAGTTATCGTATAAGTCTTATACAGCCTGAGTTATCAAAAAGACTGTGAATGTCTGTGTGTGTGTGTTGAGTGTGAATAAAAAAAGTGTGAGTGTTTAAAAAAAAGACAAAAAAAAACTAATTTTTTTTCAATGACACCTATTCCCACTCCCCCTCCCCTTTCAATACAAAATATTTAATTTCATATTCAAAAGATTCGTTTTTCGCAGTCAAATTATTTGTTTCTATCATTTTTTTTCTCAACGATAAAATGCATAATAATTACCTTTAATAAGACTCTCAAGAGGGTGTGTTCACTGACGGTGGTCAGGGTGGGTTACACTATATTAATAATTCACTTTTATTCACTTAAAACACAACTTAAACAGAGCAGAGGTCAGCGCCTGCCGTCAGGCCACGCTCTCGACTGAACGAGAGAAACTTGTCTCTTATCTCTTCGTGTAGGAATAAAAAAATGAACATAGCAATTCCCTTTTTATTAAAAGTAAAAAAAATACATTTTTCTCTAATCTAACTATATTTAGAGCTGGAATAAAATGTCAACAAGTGATTTGGAATATTCCAAGGCTTTTCTTAAATAATCAACCCTTCATCCCCCCCTCCTAATCAAAATAATAATCAACGCTATTTTTTGAATGTTTTCTATTTATTTGGCTTCGAATTAGCTAAAATAAATTTAAAAAACATTTTTTTTTTTTTCAATTTTTCAACCCCTAATCCAATCTTAATAAATAAAATAATTAACAATGCTATCGCCCTCGGCGAGCTTTGCGTCTAGCCAGAAAAAAATTAAAACCCTGAAAAACTTCCCTGGATCCGCCTTTGGGTTTTACACATAGTATAATTTTCTAGAATGAGTCTTACTTTAGGCCAGTGGTTTCCAAACTTTATGTTACAACGCCTCCCTTAAAATATTTAATCATATAACGCCCCCCCCCCACCCATTTAATAAAATAATACAAAAACAGCAATACTAAAAAATATAAATTTACAACTTTCACTTCTGTACCGTGTAGGACTGCATTTTTTTTTTTTTTTGTTTGATTTATTTAAATTTATGCCAAATAAATAAATAGGACATGATTCTGTAATATTTTATTTAGTTTTATATTAACAAAAGATAAAATGAACTAAACCCAATTTATTAATCATTTTTTCAAAGCACCTGTTAAATGAAGCAGATAAAATAGAAATCAACTAACAAAAATACATCCATGTGGCGGCAGGACACGCACCAAAAACAAATAGATCGTTATTATAAATTTTGAACAAACAACAACATTTCATCTAATGACCAAAAGCGACAATTAAATCTCAAACAACAAGTTTAAATTAGAGATAGTAGACTGGGTAGACAGACAGACATACAGACAGACATGGTTTATAAATCTAAACCATAATCATCAAAATCAAGTTTGAAAATTAATTTAATAAAATCAACAGTTTAGATTCATATTTGGAATTTTTTTTTTATTAAGGACGCGAGATAAATAAATTTGATTATTCACTTATCTTTTGAATAATCAAATTTTAGTTATTAAAGGGAATAATTTTTTTTTTTTTATAAAAATCCTCTTCTCCCTCACGTTTTGAGATTTGGAAATTAGCTGCTCTCAGAGGAAAATGGAAACCGCTTCAAATCCCAATTGAATTTAATTTTTTTTTTTTTTGTGATTTTATTATGTTATTAAAACAAAAGCTGCAATCAAAGCGGTTTCTGTTTTTGGAATTACCATTCTTTAATTATGAATGATTAAATTAAATGGATAAAATAAAAAGGGATATGAATACGGTATAGAGATGGTTACTTGTAAAGCTATTATTGTAAAATGAAGGAGGGATTATAGGGCTACAATATACTAATAGTATGCGATTTTATAAATGATACAACGTCACTTCTTCAATGTCCTTTATAAAGTGCATAACTCATGTTTTAATAGATAATTGTAAAGGCGGCAGGTAACTGCAAACTTGACAAGCATACATGTGCATACAAGCATGTATAAATTCCATGGCACAAGCAGACATGTGCAAGAAACAGCTTATGCCGAAAATTAACTTAAAAATGTCAAACTCGGAAGGTTATTTAATCGAAGATAAGAAATACTTCTTCTTCTTCTTCTTTCTTTGCCTTTATTATTCCCGCGGTGCGGGATCGGCAGTAAAGGGGCTGGCGGAATGGGTTATGTGCTACCGGAAGAATTAAATATATTATTAAATAAATTTCAAATATTACATACCCTAAGAATATGAATATATAGGGTAAGAGAAAGTAAAAATGAGCTATTTAGAGTAATTGGGCCTACGTTATTGTGAAAAGAAAAATTCTGGTTAGATGCCAGCAAGTTTTCCTATTTATTAGGAACTGACCTAATATTCGGTTTCGGCTAGTTTCGGCCAAAAATCCTGGTTTCGGCCAAAAAGTAGCCGAACCTTTCGGCGGGCCGAAACCTGAGTCTGAAAAGATGGAATGAGACTCGCAGGCAAAAAAAAAAAGGTCAAATGATTTGCAAACTTGAGGGAGAAAAAAATTTAGTCTCCCTAAAAAAAAAAAAATGTAAAATGATTTTCACGGGAGGGGGAAAAAAAATTTTCCACAGGGCGGAAAAAATTTCAAAAAAAAAAAAAAATGATATGAATTTTTAATAGGAAATACAAGTTTCGGTTTCGGTTACGTACTGTTTCGGCCGAAACTAAGATTGAGGCCGAATATTCGGTTTCGGCTGAAAATCTTGTTTCGGTCGGACCCTACTATTTATTTTATTTCTATTCTATAATTACTAAAAAAAAAGTTTTCTAAAATTTAAGGAAAATTTTTTTAACGTTGATAACAATGAAAAGTTTAATAATGAAATTAAAGCTAAAATTATTTTGATTACCAGAGATTTTATAATAGAATTATAAATTCGAAGCCATATCGGAATGAAATTTGTCAACGGATGGAATTAGCTCTGATAGAAAAGGAAATCCCCCCCCCCCCTATCATTATGCGCTCGCATTCATCTCTCTCTCTCTTAGGGCATCCCTTTTCGCAAGCAAATGTACGCACGGTACATGCGCCCTTTCGGTAAGAGAGTTTCCCAAGTTGTGCTGCTGACCGTGGCACAATTTAATTACCTTTAACACATTCGTTGGTTGATTACTGGCCATTGTGCTAGCAGTAGCTACACTATGACCGTAGTGTAGTTAGTAGTAGTACGGGGGGGGGGAGGACCGCGGGGCGCGTGCCTTGGGTCTACGATCCCATCACAGGCAGAGGGTCACCATGCCTCTTTGGTTGGTTGGCAAAAGCATTCCCACAAATAAAAGGTCCCTTTCCAAAAATATAATTAATTATGGATTTACAATCGAGGGTGGCCTCTACATTAAAAGATCATATATAGGGTGTATTATTCATTCATTTATTTTTGGAGAAAGACTAAGGGTGGAAATTAAATTCTTTTTTCTAATTATTTGAAAGAGTTAAGTGAATGTCCATCCCTTTGTTTCATTTATTTTATTAATTTCAAACTAAGTATATTTGAAATAAATATAATAAAACTAAAAATTAGTTTTTTTGTTTTATTTACTCTTCCCTATTACCTCTTAATAGAAAAAAATTTTAATCTCTTTCTGCCTCTCTTAACCTCTAAAGTTCGAAAAACTGCATTTTTTTCCCCCTAAAAAATCTGGTGTGACTGGTCGCACAGCACACAACTTTCTCTTATCTTCAGTAATCGAAACGACATATATTTAGTTCCCGACAGTACAGTACATTCCTATTTCAAGATGTAAAATTAATAAGTATAGAAAATATGAATATTTTGTTATTATAGAAACCATTTCTCCTATCTTTCCTATGAAGTACAAGAGTAAAGTGTTCTTCACAAGATTTCAATGGCAAAATGAGAAAATATATTTTAAAGAACATCAAAAAAATAATTGATTTTTGAATTTTAATCAAAATCGTTGGAACGAATTTTGAGAAAATTGAAAAAAAGTAAAAAAGTACATTAGTAAAGTACTAGTACTTTTTGGCCGATTTTGTTCAAAAACTTTGTGACACGTCCCTGGGGGGTAACTAACCTAAATATAAAATTTCAAACTCCTAGCTCTCTTAGTTCTTGTGATATTTTGAGAGAGCATGTCGCGAAATCCACTTTTTACTTTCTCTTACCTATGTATATATGTAATATATATATAGAGAGAAAGTATTGCGATCATGTCAAAAATTCGATGTCGAGATTTTGATGGATATACATGTTTTGAGGTCCCCTGAGTCCAAAAAAGTGGGTCCCGCAAATTGGTCTGTGTGTGTGTGTGTATGTATGTGTGTGTGTCTGTGTGTGTGTGTGTGTGGACAGATTTTTAGCATGAAGGAGTTGAGCTAGCGGATTGAAATTTTATATTTAACTTAGGTACCTTTGAAGAATCTCAAAATAAGCTTTTGAACAAAATCGGCCAAAAAGTACTAGTACTTTACTGATGTACTTTTTCAGTTTTTTTTGATTTTCTCAAAATTCCCTCCAAGGATTTTTTTTAAAATTCATAAATCAACTATTTTTTAGATGCTCTTTAAAATGTATATTCTCATTTTGCCGTTGAAATCTTCTGAAGACCACTTTACTCTTGTTCTTCATAGGAAAGATAGAAATGGTTGCCATGGTAACCGAATTTAAATCTTTTTCTTTTTATTAGATTAAAAATCAATTATTATTTAAATTCCCATTTATTTTTATTTTATTTGTGTCTTTAATTGTTTCAAAGAAAACATATATGTCTCTCTCTCACTTGCAAACATTATCGTCTCTCTCTACTCTTTTTTAAATTCCGTTTCCACCTTATCTTCGCATAGGAACAATGTTAATTTCCTATAGGGATTTGTATGTTAATTTCGATTCAAAAGGGGGTCCCCTTTGGAACTTTTTAGGCATTTAAAATTTTTTTTTCCAATTCTTATGAAATTTTTATTTATTTACGAATCTATATTGTATAAAATTCCAAATATGAGATATTCCCCATTTTCCTTTTTTTTTTTTTTTTTTTTTTAAAAAAATATTTTTTTCTTTTTCTCTCTTAAAAAATTTTCCCCTTTCTCTCCGCCTTCTCTCATAGGCCTAATCTCACTTTTAAATTTTTCCAATTCTTATGAAATTTTGTATTTATTTACGATTCTATATTGTGTATAAAATGTCCAAATATGAGATTAAAATTTTGAAAAATAACTATAGTTTATTTGAAGCAGTCAACATTTAAAATGCAAGTTTGAAACTAAGGTGCTATCGGAAACTAAATATATCTCGACACAAAAAATCTGGTGTGACCAGCACAGTGCGCAACTTTCTCTTACCGAAGGGTAAGAGAAAGTTGTGTGCTGTGCGCCAGTCACACCAGATTTTTTGGATTTTGGATTCAGGGGACCTCAAAACGTGTATATTCATTAAAATCTCGACATCGAATTTTTGACATGAATCCATTAGGCCCTACTTACAATATATATGTACCATATAGGCCTACATAGGTAAGAGAATGTAAAAATATAGAAGTTTAGAATCTATACATCTTTAATATATTCTTTTTCTTATTTCATTTGTTAGGAAACACAACGTGAATAAAGTTTTTACACTTGTTAGCCGAATAACTAAACCCTAAAACAAGAAGCGAGACTTCTACCTCTGAGCTATGTCACAGGCCATTCTCTATAAGTTAAAATGAGAAAATTATGAGTAAATGAAGGAAGGGCTTGTGCCAACAATTAGGTTTATAAAGTACAAAAAAAATGACTTCAAACAATTAAAAGGAAAAATTGTAATTTCAAATATTTGTTTATTTGAAATTTCTGTCTCTGGGAGAAGTCAAATCTAAATTTTGAAGTGTGTATATATATACTGTAGTTAGAGTGTATTCATTCAACCCCTTTAATTCCTTTGTGAAGGGAAAAACAAATATATAATGGGTATTATAGACTTGAAGTTAATTTGCTCTTGTTTATTTAAAGAATTTTCTCTCTTAATAAACATCTGAGTAAGTGGAGTAAATGGAGAGTGTAAATATATTCAAATATACTTTCGGATTCAATGTGTTAGTGATATAAAATGAAAATCCTTATTTTTATTGAATAGACATTTTATTTCGAATTTTTTTTTTAATGTGAAATTAAATTATTCGGAATAATTTTAGAATACAAACAAGGAACTGAACATCAGCACAATCCTGTCGCCGGTGAGGACAGGCAAATTGCTCCTACACAATGGCACTGGATGGGTTGTCGCTGACTTCGGAGGTAAGGCGGCGCATGTGATCTAGACATCGCTTACAAACAGGCTTCGGCCCAGCCAATAATTTTAGAATGAAGGTTGTAGATTGACTTTTTGGGACACAGTGACACATATTATGTGAACAAAGGTGATTAAATTATTATTTTCTTGCATCGTTATTAAAATTTGCAATTATATAAGAAAACAAAAAACTTGCCCGGCTCACCAGTTTTGACACAAAAAAAAAAAAAAAAATTGATCAAATCAATGCGCTCTTGTATATATTTTTCTTTTAATTTAAGGTCTTTTTCGGCATCTAGCGCGATTTAGATTTGTATATTTCAGGATGATTCTATAACTCAGTTGATTACCAGGAAGGTGAAGAAAAAAGACCCAAAATAATTTTTGGGTTAAAGGATGAACTACAAATAAATTTTATTATCTGTACTAGATTAAGAACAAAGTACAACACAGTGTACAAAAATGTTCTATCTCGTCACTTCAGGGGGTCTAACTTGGGGCGATTATTGTTTCTCATTTACATGAATGATGTTGCTAAGATGTTAGAAAATAATTTTCTTCTCTATGCTGATGAACTGAAAATTTTCCGTGAAGTCGCCACTGGACATTTGTAATCTATCCAGATGGTGCAGTGTAAATGGTTTACAATTAAATGAAACAAAATGTCATAACCTTTTCAATAAAAAGTTAATATGTAATTATGTTCTTGTAGTAGCCCACAGAGCCAAAAGAACTTTAGCGACAGATAATAATGAAAATGAGATACTAAACAGGGAGAGAATTCGTTTTTGAAAAAGAACCCTTAAAGAGCAGATCGCGAAATAAGGTAAGGCCAATTGTTGGCTGACATTTTTTTTTTTTTTTTTTTTTTTTTTTTTGGAATGGGTGCATAAGGTCCGAAGACCTATAATGACCAATAGTCACATGCAGCCAGGAAGAAAATAAAAACAAAGGGAGAAGCATTAAAAGTTAAGGTGTTTGAAAGGGAGTGAAATGTGAGTTCAATCCTTATATATCAAGTTTTTTATTATTAACTGGAGTACCTGTCAAAACAAATCTGGAAATTGTATTGAAAATGTTTGATAATAACGATACGAATTGCACTGTATATATTGTATGTGTGCATGTGAAATTTTTACTCTACTTGTATGTGTGTCTCAAATTGTCTCAAAATATAATTGGGTGTAGCCTGTAATTTTGAGTAAATAAATAAATAAACTAATGCTTTTAAGCAAATGGAAATTTTATTTTTTAATTATTAGACCAGATCTCGGGTGGAGAAAATGTATATTAAAATATTTAAATTTCAAAAAAAAAAAAAAAAAAAAAAAAAAAAAAAAACTGATGATAATAAATGGGAATGAAATTTTCATTTTTATTTATTTTCCTGGACGAACGAACATGTTCCTATATTTAAATGAGTAAAATAAAACTTGGGCGATAATTGTATATATATCAGGCCACAAATATTTTTTTTTTTTTTTTTTTAATAAATGAAACAATAAATTGCGAAAACAAATTCTCTTGGCGAATTGCTACCGTCTGTTATTGTAATGAGGCCACACCACCCACCGGTGCCAACATCAGTGCCCCTCCCCCCTTCCCTCTATCCTAAAAAGTCACCCTATTTTGCCCCTGGCGTGAATAACTTGCTAACATATGCACCCTTTCCACTCATCGAAACGAGCGCCAGCAGGTCGCCAAGTGAGTTGGGAGGGGCGGCGAATAAAAAACAAAAGTCAACAATTTTTTGTTTTTTAATTCTTTCAATTATTAAATTCAATAGAAAAGTGTGTTTAAAATTTATTCTTTTACTTTCTCTTATCTATGTAAGTATATATGTAATATATTTATAGAAAGTATTGGATTTATGTCAAAAATTCGATGTCGAGATTTTGATTGATATACACGTTTTGGTCCCTTGAATCCAAAAAAGTGGTCTATCTGGATCTATATGGAAGGGACGTAAAGAAGATGCATGCATTCTTCGAAAGGAGCAGGCTACACGCCGGTGCTGAGAGAGTCAGGACATCCTCCCTAGCATAGAAGAGGTTGGATATAAGGAGCCGGTTGGAACCAGAAATAAGGATTAGTTCACTAGCTAGAGACGAAAGCAGGAGGAGGAGTTAGAGATAGGAAATAATGTAACTTGATGGGGTGCCGGTAGATGGCTCGCCAGAGGCCGGTTGGGTTTGGGGTGTGTGTCTTCGAGTACGTAAGCTCCTCGGGCAAATAAACGGGGATCCCGATAGGAATTTCAATAATAATAATGATTATAGAGGTGCATACCCTTGGACCTACTACTGGTATCCAATACTCAGGGCTGAACTGGAAAACACATTTAGACCCGGGAAATATCGGTAACGTAGGACCACATAATTAAATTTAACGGAAAAAATTACAAAAAAGTACATTAGTAATTTATAAACATAGGCCTATATATTAAAACAATAAAAAGGGTTTTTTAATTGAATTAATTTCAAAAAATAAACCTTAAATATATTAGTAGGTCCACCGGAAAATTCCCGGTATCCCGGTGGGCCAGCCCAGCACTGCCATTTTAAATATTCTCTTCTTTTGATCAAGTTTTTTACATTATTCATCGGTAGACTCAAGAGAAAAATTAAAAATTCAACAAAAAATTGATTTTTCTAACAACAATGAAATAAAATCTAACAAAATTTTGAATTCTTTGTTATCATTCAAAAAAAAAAAAAAAAAAAAAATTAAGAGCTCAAGAGAATAAAGATTTGACAAGAAAATTAAGAGAATATTCCCCAAGGACGTTACAAGTTTTATTTCAAGGAGGAGAGAGAAATAGAAGATAAAGGAAGATAGAGATTTGAAAAAGTAACCCATGATGATTAGGAATATATTACAAAATTAAAGAAAATGTCGGAAAACCAAATCAAATATATGTGCGATTACAGAAAGGAGTTCTATTCTAATGATCCTTTATTGGTCAGGAGAGAGGAAAATCCCTCCCCTCCCCCATATTTAGGTCTAATATTAAAATATCAAAATCGCGAGTCCCCTTTGAGAGCTCGATTTCGACCACCCTATTTAATATTTTTATTAAAATAACTTTATGCAAAATATTGAACTATTTAAGAGACCTCTTAACATTGACATGATGTGAACTTGTAATTGGTGTAATGTGAATTGTAATGGGAAACAGACGCCATGTAAGTCGGAAACGGAAAAAAGCAGAGAAAAAATTCAATGATATAACCTCTCTATATATATATATTTTTTTTTTTGTTTATACAAAAAGAGTAAAAGAGTGAAGAGTGTTTTACCTCACAGAAAGTGTTTTTAATTATATTAAAAGAAAGAGAGAGAGAAAAACAAGATAACAAATGTGTAGACAGAATGACCAGATGGCAAAAATAAATAAACAAACAAAAAAAAACTTTGATATAATCGTATATCATATGTGTTAAATAACCTTAAGATCAAATTGCGCAATTTCTTTCTAGAATTTATATTATTTAGCAGGGATGGACAAACTTTTTTATAACATGGCCAGCATGGGCGTAGCCAGAGAGGGCAGGGAGAGCAATACCCCCCCCCTGGCTTGTCCTGAAAATTTTTTATCTATTAAAAACAAATACATATATACTTTTCCAATTGGGATTTTTTTTAAATGAGCTTAAATAAGGAAAATAATTAATTATAATTATATTTAATAAATAATTAATAATCTATGTTTATCCCTCGTTTTAACGAATTGTTGCCCCCCCCTAACAAGATGTCTGGCTACACCCATGAAGGCCAGAATAAATTTTACGTCTTTTCCACTAGCTCAGGCAGTTGATTGACACCTTCTTGTATCCTGTATTTTTTTGGACTCGAGATATGGAATAAATGAAAAAAATCTGGTGTCGCATTTTTTTTTTATTAGCTCAAATTCAAGAATATTTATAGCGGGGGAAAAAATTAAAAAGTTATGAATCGTAATGTTTAAATTAGTACTTTTCATAAATAGTTATCAAGTGTTTATTCAAATGCAAATCAAAAATAAATAGATCAATTGCCTATCTACCACATTTATTTATTTTTTCTCGTTTGTTTTCGATAACATTGCAATGATTCGCTCTATTGAACTTCGAGGCCGGGATTTTTGTTTTTTAAAAAAACATTGTCAACAAACAATCAATTTAAATAAGAGTTCAAAGAGCGAGAGAGAGAGAGAGAGTAAATAACATGACAAAGTGGGTATGGAATTGAAAAATTAGAAACTTAGAGAAGGGATGGGTAGTTTTAATGGGAGAGAGTGTGAAACCCCAAGGGCAGTTTCCTACATATCCATCTGCGGTGTCGGTTACACACATCAAGTTGAAGGAGTAGTATGGGTGTAGAGAGTAGAGGGGAAGGGGGGGGGGGGTGAGTGTACACATTTGCTTATTTTGACTTGTAAATTTGCCAAGCCGCCAGAATGGGGTAATAACAGAACCGAAGTTTCTATAATGACTTGACGCATTCAATTAACACCCTAACTGAATGTGAGTGAGGGTGGGGTGGAGGGGGAGGGGGAGGGGACCCACCCTCGTCATCACGAACAGGAGCAGAGCCAGGAGACAAACACAACCCCTCCGGAAACCATTATTTCGCTTAACATTTTCCTAGTTCAATTGATGAATCAAGTGTTTTGTGATCACCCAAACATTCACTTGGTTCAAGGGGGTGACTCTAAAAGGCAAAAGGTTGTTCTTTGGAAAAAGGAAGGCGGTGAAAGCCATCCACCCACAACAGAAGACACCCTCTTCTTTTTCGTCTCTCGGCTCAGTGACATGTCAAAGAATTTTTTTTTTTAGAAGTTTAGCAAATAAACAACGCGCAACTGTTTAAAAAGACCAACTACTCAATAAAAAACTTTTGGCTTAATTTAATAGAAGATAAATAGTAATAAGGATCGTACTGAGATCTCACTTTTAAGATTAGTTTTTTTTTTTTTTTTTTTTTTTTTTTTTTAAGAAATCACGTTGAAATTTATTTACATTACCTAAAATACGCAAGGCAAAAGAGAGCTTCAAAATAACATGATTTAAATTTAATAATATGTGTCAATTTAACAGATCTCCCTTCAATGATTAGTGTCAGAATCTGACATGTTGTGGTAAATTCGGAGAGCAGAGGTGTCATTTCAACTTTTTCTTGGGGGGGGGGCGAGCTTTTTTTTTCTTAAAATTTACTTACAAATAGGTATCTCATATTTGGCTAAAAGATATTTAATTTTTTTACCGTTTATATACTAGGTAGTAGATTGAAATATTTTATTTAGAATAATATAAAATTTTAAAAAGTTCAGAGCCCTTGGAGGGTGAGGGCATTTGTCCCAAATGACGCCTCTTTCGGAGAGTATTCATGGGGATATACTGATATGGGTTCCCGTTTATTTCCTTATGAAGAGGCATCACTAAAAGAGATAGATAATTTTTTGCCATGGAATAGAACCTGAGTTGTTTTCTAGTTTAACACATAATCATACAAAATTCCGACATTTGAACCGGATTAAATTTCGACTTGTTAAATTATATAACTGCACGGCGCTTTATGACCATGTTTGTTTTTTCATCACGTAAGGGTTTTCTACAAAATGCCCAGAAAAATGAGGGAAAATAATACTTTAAAAAAAAATCACATAAAGAGAATTCAACACCATTTACTATATGACCAATCTGTGTGTTTATTCGTCTTCATGATGCCTCATTCTCCTCTTTTTGAAGCTCCTTTTATGACTTTCTCGTGTGTATATTTTGGCCGGTAACTCCCTCTTCAGCATCCAACAGTATCAGCAATCATGTTAATGTTCCATTGTTCTAGATACCTCCTTTCCAAATCTTTCACCCTGTTCCTCACTCAGGACTCCGAGATTTTCTAGGAAGTAGTCAAGATGGGAATTCAGGAAGAGAAGTTTCAAACTCATCGAAAAACCCAAAGTTCTCTGTTTAGTCAGCATATTTTGTACAATGAACATGAAGTAAGGGTCCTTACGATTTCCTAGAAACTTGGTTACTACCTAGTGGCTCAATCTGGCTGCTCAGATTCCTCTACCGAAGATCTTCATTTTCACATGCTCGTGCAGGCCTCATTGTCATATGCTTTTTTACTAAACATCTCCAAAAAAATTAAAATGAAGTAAAAGATACATAACATGTAAAATATCCAGTTTGATTTTGTTGACATTGTTGTAAGTATTTATTCCTGAAGGGAAAATTTTACTAAAACAATAGAATGGTAAGTATGGTTTGTACAAACACTGTACATGATGGAATTTTTTCACTATTTTTCCTGAATTTAACACTCGAAAATGTATAAAAATCGCCCTTTGGATTCCAAACAATTTTTATTAATATTAATGGATTAAAAGAAGAAAGTTTATTAAGAAGTAGTTTCCCAATATTTCATTTTCTTATTGGATTAACCTATTAACGATTAGTCGATCATCTTAAGGCTAATATATACTGTATATAGAATTAAGCTTAAATGATAATTTAATCATGGAAAATCAATAAGTTAAAAAGTGAACTTTTTTTTTCACTACTAGGCCTTGGAGATAAAAATAATTTCTTCCTAAATTTCTCTCTCTTTTGTTATTTTGAGAATAGGTACAACGAAATCTAAAATAAAATTAGACACCAAGGAAGGTAATTTGTATTCCATCTTGTTGTTATAATGTTCTCTCCCCTCTTGTTTTCTTTTAGCTCCTTATTTCCCTAAAAAAATATTTTTCCACTGGAGCTAATTTAAATCGCTAACTTTAATCAATAGAGTTTCGAAAATTTTAATTCAAGATTTGCTATAATCTTAAACATCTTTTAAAGATATTTATATTAACTAGATGCATCGCCTCCCTGGACTTCTCGCCTGCGGCGGACCCTCGCCTTTTCTTCTTAATTATGAAAATAAAATTATTATTTCTAGCCGCGTCGCCCCCCTGGACCCCCCGCCAGCTGGCTCGGGCCCGTCTGCGGCGGACCCTCGCCTTTTCTTAATTATGAGAACCCGTGGCGCCCGCCTTTGCGTCTAGACAGGGGGCTTCGCCCCTCTGGACCCCCCGCCAGCTGGCTCGGGCTCGCCTGCGGCGGACCCCCGCCTTTCTTCTTAATTATGAAAAAAAATTATCATTACTATTCCAATCCAATGCCTGCTTGAGGATTTGTTTACATTCATGGAATACACAAATGGAAAGAATACATAAATATTTCTCTATACATTTCCTATGGGAGAAATCGTAAATTTAAGAATTAATAACTCAAAAAGTTATAGGAATTTCGGGATGAAAATAGTTTTCCTGTAATCCCGAGAAGGTCCTCTTTATACATATAAAATTTAATTTTAAAATTCCAACGGGAAGTGGGCTAAATAGAGCGTGACAGACAGACATACATACATTAGCGAATTATATATTTGCTCTAAAAATATTTAAGTGTGAGAAAAAAAAATACTACTTTACAAATTAATAATAGATAAGGAAAAAAGAAGTATTAGCTGTCATTTATGTTTGAAACCCTTAATGTACAGCTAAACAATTTTAAATTTTATTTAAAAAATTCTTTCAAGACGATAGGGAATCATCTTGAATAGATTTTAAATAATAAACTAGATAATCTTTAATTTAAGATAAGAATATTAACAAATATAAATCTACTAATATAATTCGCTAATGTCCGTCTGTCTGTCTGTCTGTCACGCTCTTTTTTCAGTCAACTTCCCATTGGAATTTTGAAACAAAATTTTTTAGGCATAAAGAGGACTTTCTTGGGGTTACAGGAAAATTATTTTGGGGCCGATATTCGTATAATTTTTGAGTTATTAATTACTTAAGTTTCGATTTCTCCCATAGGAAATATATAAAGAGAAATTGATGTATCCTTTGCATTTATGTATTCTATGAATGTAAACAAATCCTCAAGCAGGAACTGGATTGGAATAGTAATTTTTTTTATAATTAAGAAAAGGCGAGGGTCCGCCGCAGGCCAGCGAAGGGGGTTTAGGGGGCAATGCCCCCCGGCTAGGCGTGAATCCCGCCTAAGGTTATTTAGATAAATTGAGGTACATTTATTTATTTCAATTTAAATAAAATATAAAGAGTTAACGATATACCGTATACCAATTAATTTTCTTGAATTCAAACTTTATTTAGAAACTCTTTTGATTAGATTTAACGATTTAACTTTAAGAGTGAATACAAATTGCCATCTTATTTTATTTTGGATATTCTATAATTTAAAACAAATAGCAAATAAAAGAAAGGAAGTTCAACTTAAAATGAATGAGCCGCTTTATTTATAAAAATCAATAGATATTTATAAATTAAATGAAGAAAAAAGAGAGAAAAAAAAAATTGATAATCTTGCTTCCTCTTTGTGTGTAAATTTTGGTTAAAAAAAAATGATATTGCTCATTTTTTATTAAAATTTCTTTTATATTAAATCACAAACAAGAGAGAGAAAATAATGAATGATTTTTAAAAAGAGTTGATTTTTTTTTTTTTGAGAGAGAGAGTGATTAAGTTTATAAATTTTTATATAAGTAGAGTTTGCTAAAAGAGCAGACATTAAAGAGAAGCACTGACAACAAAGTCGCTTATTTGTAAAACAGGGGTATAAACTTCCTATAACAAAAAATAATGGGGAATTTGAATGTACTATGAAAGTATAGTAGTCAATGAGATGGGTCAGTGAGTATAGAAGAAACGAATTTAAAATTACCTTCTTCCCCTACTAGAGATTATAGGTATTAATATTCTATAAATACAACAATGAAAGGCTGCAGTCGAAATTTAAAAAAGCATTTTAAAATTTAAACCACCAGCAGGTCGTTGAAACGTTTTATAAATTAAATATAAAAATAATACGCTTGGTTATCTTTAGGAATTAAAAAATGGTTGGTAACCAATTCATTTGAAATGAATTTTTGTCTCTTGGAACGGGAAGCGAACTAATTGTCCCCTTGCACAAGAGGATAGAACTTTACTGGGTTATAGCCATTTTGTATCTATTGATATATATTGATATATGAGCTGTTTATTTTGAAAGTGGGGCAAGTCCATTTCTTTTTAAATTTAGATAAATGCATACTTATAATGAAATTTATGCTGAATTAATTAAGGGCCCTCAGGAGGGAGGCAAAGCTATTCGTATATTTTTGCCGATAAGATGGCGTTAAGGGGCTTAAAAAGTAGCCAAAAGGGCGGAGACAAGGGAGGGGAGGGAAGGGGGTAATCCCCCCCCCAAACATCAAAAACAATACCTTTTTTTATAAAAAAATTTTTTTTTTAAAATATAATTTTTAAAAATAATTATTAAAAATTTGTTTTTTTATTTTTTTTCAGCAAAAAAAGAAAGGACTTCTTTATTTTGTCGAAAAAAAAAAAAAAATTTGTGTGGGGTGAGATCACCCCCACCAACCCCCCCCGAAAAACCCCCCCGGTCCCCCCCTGAGCCAAAAACATACCTATACTAGAATTAGCCAAGAGATGTCAGAATGGTAGCTCGATTCAGAGCTATCTCATGATTGGTTGATTTTCATTGACATTTAATAATGAATAGTTTATAAATATTGTTATACTGTATATTATATATCATTTATAAAAGGATAAAAATACATAAATATAGGCTAATAGGTGATCTGATAATACCGGCTGTTAGACTGCCATCTTTTGCAAGAGTGCTGAACTATTTGGCCGTTAATTTTTACATAAAAACGAAATTTATTTTTGACTTGGTCACCACGTTATTTAATTATTAAGCTTATAAGTTGGATATTAATGATTTTTACATCTTTAGATTTAAAAAATTTCACGATTTTTTTTTTTTTACATTCTCTATAAAAAACAAAAAAAATTTTAATTAATCGTAATTAAAAAAAAATTCTATTATGTAAAATGTTTACGAATTAAATTCATAAAAAAAAAACTGCATTAAAAAACACTTTAAAATGCCTCAGTAGTTTCTGACCAAAGATTCAATGTGACTTCCTGAACCCCTTAATAACAGAAAGTTTTTGTTAATTCGTAAAATAAAATTGAAAATTAGCTCTAACTAAATTTTTCACGAAATGGACTTATTCCATTTTCAAAATCAACGGAAAGAGGGGGGATGACGATGACGAGAGAGTCTGAAAACTCCCCAAGGGCTTCAATAGAGTACCATTATCTCATATTTTTCTAATATTTAGAAGGGATGAAAAATCATCCTCTCGACCCATTAGCCCTTAAATGTAGAGGCTAGGGCTACTTGGGTGATTATTAAACAAGTAATTGGCTGGTGATTATGCCTAAGGCAGCCAGCACGGGGAGAATACGAGAGGAACAAGCTTAGATAATTAGCTATAAATATTAATGCCTCGGATAGATTTGCATTTTATAATTTGAATTTCTTGTACGTATGTGTGCACTGAGAACCCAACTAAGTTCTCTGTCTGTTCTCTGTTTCTACCTAGGATGAAAAAAAAAATTAAGATGAAATAATCAAATAAGAGAGAAGATTTATTTTATAAGCGAAAGTAATCTACTTAATATCCCTAACAAATAAGACTTTAAAGTTGAATAAATTAATCTTTCTTGACGAAATCTTTCACCCCTCTTTTATTTTTAAATATTATACTATTCATTTAAATAATTGCATACTTTATTAAAGGAATTTTATTTAGAAGATAAAAATATTTTAATAATTTTAAATAAATTATTTTCAAATTCCTCTTTCTAGCACTGAAGTTAGCGTACTAACCTCGTATACCAAAAGTCGCGGGTTCGGACCCCAGGCAGTCCGATGATTTTATTTAATTGGTATCATTTGGTATCCAAATGGCTTAAATAAAATCTTCGAACTGCCTGGGATCCGAACCCTCGACCATTGGTATACAAGGCAGACGCGCTACCAACTACAACAAGCCCGAGGACTCACTAGCTTTACTAAAAAGGGGGATGCAGCGTTTCGTAAAAATATTTATATAATGAAAAAAAATCCTCAAGCAGGCACTGGATTGGAATACTGGAATATTGGACCACAATAGCTCCCAGGTAACTCCACGAGGAGAGGGTGTTGCTGTGACATCCCGGCCCGTGGAAAGGACGTAAAGAAGGTTTCCTCTCAGTGATGCACTCTTCGAAAGGAGTCGGTCCCTTCTCAAACGAAGACATCCTCCATAGCATCGAAGAGGTTGGTTACAAGGAACCGGGTGGATCCAGAAATAAGGATTAGTTCATTAGCTAGAAACGAACACAGGAGTTAATGTCACTTCCCGGGGTGCCGGTAGATGACTACGGCCTGAACCGGTTGGTGTCTTCGTGTACCAAAGCACCTCGGGGCGTATATTTCTTTTCATCCATTTATTTTTTAGATTTAAAAAATGCCTGTTCCACTTCCAGACCGGAAATAGAATTTTTCAAAATTTTCCCATCTTTATGATGAAATAAAAAAAAAAGAGGATGGCTGGAGGCAGATGAGAGGTTTTAAGATTTTTCTATAAACCTCAAGAATATGTCGTCTATTTTTATTGATTAGTTTTTTTTCTTTTTTCCTCTCCTTTTTCCCGATTCTTACGACTTTTTGACGTCGTTAAGGCCGATTAGACGCCGAGGAAAAAGAAGAGGGTGATAAAAAGAACCCCATTCAACCTTACTATTTGCTTATAATATTATGATTATTATTATTATTATTAGGATTTAAAGGATAAATTAAAATATTTTCTAAAATGCCCCATCGAGGAGACAAATTGGCAATCTTGTCAGCTAATTTCTTTTTCACGACCTGAAGAAAGAAGCCAAAGATGATACTAAAGCATTACAAACAAAAAAAAATTCATAAACACTCCAGATAAAATCTTTTTATTAAAATTGGAATTTCTTTTTTATTTATAAGAAAAAAATATTTTCTTTTCATTAATCCAGCGACCCGAAAATAATTCCTTCCTTTTTTTTTGTTCTTTTTCTTTTATATCATTTAAGGATGTGATAAATAAAATATATTGTGACACAAATGGCTTCAATTAATTTATATATTTTTGTCGCAGTTGATATTCCAGACATTTAAACAGAACACTTATTTGAAGCGCTAAAATAGGATTTCCTACCAACTAGAATTTTGTCTTTCGAGATGGAATATACATTTTTGGAGGAGGGGTGCTGTTAAGCTTATATCTTGAGTTGAAGGGAACACGAGGTCAAAACTACCTCATGGCAATTATCCTGTTCTATTTGAGATTCCTGAGGAAGGAAACGGGAACCCTCCTCAGTATTATTCCCATGAAAATCATTTCTTAGAGTAACCACAACGTGTCAGTTCTGACACCAATGACTGAAAAGAGAGATACATTTTTAATGTGGAGCTTTTTTACTCATGTAAACAAGTTCGACTTCCGCACCTGAATGAGTTACGAAATATTGCATTCCCTCCTTTCCCCGATTGCGCTAAAGCTGAGGTGAGCAAAAGCTGAGCAAATTTGGAGTTTCTTGTGCAATGATGTCATACGGAGACAAGAAAAAGGCGGCTGTCAACGACTTGACTCAACTCCTAATCGTAATTGGATTTTCTGAGGTATCGCTCCTCCTAAGCCACCCGATCTCGGCAGTTCCTGAGTTACCCAGTCGGAGTTATACCCATTTTTAAGACCCTTAGGTCATCTCAAATTGGGCCCTTTGTGTCTGTGGGAGAAGATTTTCTCCCACTTTCCTACCCTGAACGGAGACTTCGGCAATGTTAAATTATTTGCGACAAGCTGGATTCGAAACGGAGTTGGGTTGAGATTTCATATCCGTAATCCATAGCTTTGCCTCCTAATTTTGCGTATAAGTTTCACTTCTTTTAAGTTTATCACAATTTTTTTTGCGAAAATTTGTTTTTCTAATCAGAGATAAAGTTTTTGCTTTCAGTGGCTCGATTTCATAATTATTTAATCACAATCAATTTAAATAAAAATGAACTGAGGCTAAAGGGCTTAAGGCCCAAGGGTTGAAAGGGGTCGTTTGCCACGATACCTCCGAACATATCAACATGTTAAATAATTAAAAAACTTTAGCCATTAATTTTTTTTATTGATTTTTTATAATGAATGAAACAAAATGAAGGCAGCTAGCTTCCACTCTATAGGATTTTTTTGAACGAAAACGTTATCCAGAAACAAGAAAAAGGCGACTAGACTCAACACATTTTTACATTTTAATTGTTTCTCAAGTCTTTTTAAATCTCTCCATCAAGAGCGGATACAGAGGAGTTTCTCGGGGAAGGGGGAGAGGTAATCTGGTGTGACTGGTCGCACAGCACACTTTTCGGTAATTTAAAGTTGCATTCTTTATTTTCTTATACAAATAAAATTTTTAATTATTAATTTTATATTTAATAAATAAAAAATATTTTTTTAAATCTCAGGGGGGGTGGTAATTACTCCCTTTACCTCCCACCCACCTTGTATCTACCCTTGTCTCCCATAAGATTCAAGCTTAAAAAAAAAATTGAAAAAATTACAAAATCTCCTTAAAAGCTTTAAATGAAATAGCTTTTAGAGAGGGAGGGTGTGTTTTGTCCATTTCATGTTAATAGCCTGGCTGTGTCACTAGGAGCCCTCATTCAGAGTCGCCATAACGCGTTACTCGTGTTGATTGACTCGGATATGATTAACGACCGTTTCGAGTGTCTACAGTCTCTCTCTCTCTCTATGTTTATAGCAGCAGAGACATGCATCCATTCAAGCTGATGGAACCATTCAATCAATTCATTTTCTCGATCAAAGAAATAGGGATAAAAAAAAAAAAATAAATAATAATCATGAGAACATGTGATAATATTTTGACACCTTTCTTCACTCTCTGGGGCGGAAGGGGAGGAAACGATAAAATGAAATTGTTTAAAGCTGTTACGGATAAATACGTACCCTACACCCTTTTCTAAATGGATCTATTGTCAATGGATTTATCAATCATTCAATTGAAAATATTATTTTATCAAAATAAAATACGAAAATTATTTTTATTTTTTTTTTTTAAACATGGAATTTATTTTAACGTTTTGGGAGATTTCAGGCCATTTAGACCCTTTCCTTATTTTGACTGTTTTTTAAAGAGCATCTAAAAAATAGTTGATTTATGAATTTTAATCAAAATCCTTGGAGCGAATTTTGAGAAAATCGAAAAAAAAAAACTGAAAAAGTATAACAGTAAAAAAGCCCTCGGGGCTTGGTGTAGGGGTTAGCGTGCTAACCTCGTATACCAAAAGTAGCGGGTGCGGACCCCAGGCAGTCTGACGATTTTATTTAAGCCATTTGGATACCAAATGGCTTAAATAGAAATGCCTGGACCCCCAATATATGTATATTAATCAATAACGGATATTGTAAATGTCAATTTTTGATGGGGGATCAAGAAATTTTTTTCAAAAATTTAAGATTATTTTAGGGTATTTATAAATCATTTTGGTTTGTTTTTTTAGCTAGAGTAAATTATTATTACTTTCTCTTACCCTATGTGAAATATAATTTGTATTAAATATCTAGTCATGGCTTGGGTCCCATGGGGGGGGGGGGTTGAACCCCCAACCCCACCCTGGCTACGCCTATGCACACACACACGGACCAATTTGCGGGACCCACTTTTTTGGACTCAGGGGGCCTCAAAACATATATATCCATCAAATTCTCGACATCGAATTTTTGACATTTCGCAATACTTTCTCTCTCTATATATTTCATATATAGGGTAAGAGAAAGTAATAAATGAAACTTTATTTCAACACTATGTACCTTTAATTAACAATGTATTTTAATTGCAAAGCTTGGCCAGGGACGAGGTAAAGCATCTTGTCCTAAACTATTTTAGTTATAATTATATTGCTATTATTTTGGCAGGTAGATAGAAGTACAGGGTTCAAATAAAAAATGAATGAATGTATATTTAAAGAACCGGAGGGAGAGAGAGTAGTTACAAAGTTGGTTAAAAAAAAAACATGATTTAATTTGATTAGAGTTTAATTGAACAACCCCTGGGAATTTGAGGCAACAAATGAGAGAACGGGCTAAAAAAAGTGAACTTGATGATGGCATGGTGGTGTAGTGGGTTTGAAGGCGAAGGGAAGAGGGGGGGGGGGATTCCAAAAGAAAAGAGGTCGTCGGATAATTTAAAATGCAAAATAATTGAACTTTGTTTGAAAATTAACTACTCAAGAGAAAGGGAGAGAGTGATTATATTCGTGTTAAAAAAAAAGCTAATTAAATTGATTTAAAATAAATACCAGATCGTTTTTCCTGTTTGGAAAGCTCAAAAAGCTGAACATTTCTGTATATATAACTAATTTTTGTTATTTTGTCCTTTACGACCTTTTAATTTCCAAGTATCGATATCATAAAAAAAAATTAAAAAAATATATTAGTAAAGTACTAATACCCTTTGACCGATTTTTTTCAAAATCTTTGAGACGGCTCTGAAATGGGTACTTAACTTAAATATAAAATTTGAGAATCGAAACATTGTTCATTTTTGAGTAATTCCCACAATATATATTTTTTGATATTTCCCTTAAAATTCATTTAATTTATTGTGAAAACAACTAAAATTCAAGGTAATAAGGAAATCCTCTCTTTTAATGGCAATTCGAAGAAAATATTAAAACAGGCAAAAAAATTAGGAAAGAATTTACAGTAGTAAATTCAAAGGGGCGCTAACCCCCTCTTTATTGAATCTTAACAGGAATTGATCTTTGAAGAAAATAGAATTTTTTAACAATAAATTTAATCAATTTCAAGTGAAATATCAAAAAATTAGGAGTAACGAAATAACTCAGAAATGAAAAATCTCTCGATACTCAAATTTTATACTTAAGCTAAGTATCCATTTTATAGACCGCTCGAGGATTTTGGATAAAATTCGCTAACTAGTACTACACCTCACCTTCTGGTGCTGCCATACTAGTGAAAGAAATCTCACTTGTGTATGAGAAACTTCGAGAGTCAAAAAATATTCATATTGGCTACTCTTCTACTATGTTATATATTTGGCCTATAGACAGTGGCGTCATTTGGGGAGGGGAGCATTTGCCCCCAAGGCCCTCTGAATTTTATGAAATTCTATATTTTTCTAAATAAAATATTCCAAAATATATCTACGAGTATATGAACTGTACAAAATTAATCAAATTAAATATATTTTGGCCAAATTTGAGTACCTATTTGTAAGTAAATTTCAATTTTAACCCCCCCCCCCCAAGAAAAAGTTGAAATGACGCCACTGCCTATATAGAAAGGGGTTCTCTCAGAATCGAATTCAAGCAAAGAGAAGAGTGAGGAATTATTTATATACTAGAACTACATGTATTTTATCATATTTATATCTAGGCCAATTCATAAATTTCAGCTATAGCCTAATATGCGTGTGTGCGTGCTTTTTATTATGTTTTATATACTATATTGGGCATTATTCATGTTCATGACTTGAGTAAGGGTATATTGTATGTATGTATAAGGTTTATTATTTATTAATGAATTGAAGGCCACCCTCGGTTTAAACAAAGAATAAAGCAGATGGTCTCCAATTGAGATAAATAAATGATGTAAAATAAATATTTAAAAACTTAGGGTAACAAACGAAATAGATAAAAATATAAATAATGATAATTTTTTTTTATATGAAATCAGTAGAAAATAAAAATATTTTTTTTTTTTTTGGAAAAAGTTCAAAACAAGTTTCGGTTTCGGTTGAAAATCTTGTTTCGGTCGGACCCTACTATATATTAATAAATATTAATAAAATATATAGTACGAGAATGTAAAAATGAAGGAAAATATCATATATCAAAATTATTGGTTTCCTTGTAAATAGTATACCTATATTAAATGATTATAAATTTTAAAAAGAAATGTAAACCCAAGTTTATTGAGCATTTTAACCCTCTCTCTATCTCATTTTTTCCCCTTTCGGCAAACAAATAAATAAAGACCCGATTATTAATATCGATAAGGATAACAGAGTAGAGGAGAAAATGCGCTTGAAAAATGAATAAAATGAAGAGGCGATATATAATATGGACAATGAAATATTAGATATTACTTTGGAATATATATTGTAACCTTGCTTGGCAAACATATCATTTGTCTCACTTAAAGGGGTCCAAAATTTCTATTTACACTCGCGCACAGAGAGAGAGAAAATGTTTGACTTAAATTCAGTAAATATTTTAAACTCAAAGTTATATACTTGTGTTATTCTAATAATTCACTTTTATTCATGTTAATATTTGCAAATGGCATGATACTTTCTTATACAATCTGATACAATAAATATAATTTATTTTAAATGAAGTTGAACATAAATCGAGTACTCTATACTGTTAAACATTTATCAACTTGTATATGAAGTCTGTTAATCAAATTGTTTATGAATTTTACATTAAAAGTTTCATAAACGGGTTTATGAAAAATTTCATATACTAGTTTTAAAAAATCGTCCCTCGAGAGGTTTGAACTCGAGCTCTTAGTTCATATGTATAACGACTTTACCATCTCGACTATTTACTTTGTTAAGAATATCATACTTTTTAAGTTACATAAATTTGATTAATTTTTTTTTTTTACTAGTTTATGAATTTGATTTCACAAACTGGGTATATTAAAATTCAAGCACGAAAGTGAATGGAAGACGATTGAAAATTAATATTTTTTTTACAGTGTACCTCCCTGTCATGGATAGAGTAATTAGTAGTAGTAAGTAAAAGAAAAAAAAAATTTTTTTGTAAATACTTTTTTTATGCTTTAGAATAAACTGATAGCTCGGTAGAATGATTTGAACTGAGATGTTATTTAAAACAAAAAAACATTATCGATAATTTTTTATTAGAAAGCCCACCCGCCCTGGTAGGAACACACAATTGGGCCAAGCCTCGGACCAGGCTTGGACCAATCGTGCCGAGCATTGGGCGAGGTTTGGCGCAAGCCTTGTCTAACCATTGGGCGAGGCTTGGTCCAAGCCTTGGAATGATAACAATGTACCCAGCCTTGGGAATCAAAAAAACCAAGGTTGGCCCAAGCCTCGAGAATCAAAAAAACCAAGGTTGGCCCAAGCCTTGGAAAACAAAAAAATGGATGGTCGATCCAAGCCTCGAGGAAAAAAAAGTTGTTTCTCGAGAGATTTGAACTCGAGCTTTTTGGTTTTGTTTGTCATTTGTCAATGCCTTTACGCTCTCGTACACAGTTGTTATATTGATATGACTCTCTTTTAAGCTATTTGATTTGCCTTTTATTTTAGATAAATAAACTTTATCAAACAATCACCAGATTTAAAATATATATTACTGTTTTTTTCAATTAATAGTACTTGATTTAATTTAATTTTTTTTTTTTAAATTACATGATGGGTCAATTAAGCATTGGGCCAAGCCTGGTCCGAGGCTTGGCCCAATGGTCACTACCCAAGGCTCGGTTTAATAATATATTACCATTGGGCCAAGCCTCGGTCCAGGCTTGGTCCATTCGTCTTCCCAAGGCTCGGTTTAATACTATTGGGCCAAGCCTGGTCCGAGGCTTGATCCAAGGCTTGGCCCAATGGTATTATATTATTAAACCGAGCCTTGGGAAGACGATTGGACCAAGCCTGGACCGAGGCTTGGCCCAATGGTATTATATTATTAAACCGAGCCTTGGGTAGTGACCATTGGGCCAAGCCTCGGACCAGGCTTGGTCCAATCGTCTTCCCAAGGCTCGGTTTAATAATATAATACCATTGGGCCAAGCCTTGGATCAAGCCTCGGACCAGGCTTGGCCCAATAGTATTAAACCGAGCCTTGGGAAGACGAATGGACCAAGCCTCGGACCAGGCTTGGTCCAATGGTCACTACTCAAGGCTCGGCAAATGACAACTGGCCCAAGGTTCGGCCAATTGTCAGCATTGGCAATTCCTACCAGGGCCGGTGACGCATGGAAAAATAAAGAGCATATAAAATATTTTCTTGACCAATATATAGGGCAGGTTTTCTATAAAATTTTATCATATATTATAATAAAAAAAAGGAGAGAAATAAATAATATTGATATTATAAAAAACACGAGTGGCAAAATTTATATTACGAAGTCATATTGTTTGGAATATATACTGTAAACTTTTTTTTTTTTTTTTATACGAAAGAAAAAAAAGGGTGCGAACAAATGTTAACAAATGGAATTTAGTATATAACCATATATAAATACCGTATATGAGAAAAATAATAAGTTTTTTTTTTTTTTTTTGTAATTTGTTATGCTTTTTTCAAAACATCTGGACTGGCGAAAGAATATTGAAATAAATAAAATTTAAAGAATTAAAGTGGCTGTTGGCCCTCGGGGCTTGGTGTAGGGGTTAGCGTGCTAACCTTGTATACCAAAAGTCTTGGGTTCGAACCCCAGTCAGTCCGATGATTTTATTTAAGCCATTTGGGTACCAAATGGTACGAAAGGGGAGGAGGGGTGCTGTTTGTGTTTGTGTGTGTGAATGTGAGTGTGAATAGGAAAAAATTTTTGAATATGATTTTAACATAGATAGTACAAAATATTATTAAATCATTCCAATAATTACACATATATATGTATATACCGTGCAGAGAAAAGATATTGGACAAGCTGTCGTCCACCTGGCTTTTGAGCCCCACGCACAGGCAACCACTGGCGGTCCCAGGATTTTGTCAAGGGGGGAGCCCAATTTTTTTTTTTTTTTTTTTTTTTTTTTGTTATTCATTTAAGCTCTTTTTCGGCAGCGAAGGCTATTTAGACATATTCTATATATTTATTTCACCTGGATTGGTAGCCAATGGCCTAAAATTTATGATGTAGGGAAAGTGAAGAATAGGATGGCGCAAAAAACCGACTAATTTTTTTTTCAATCTCGTATGACAATATTTTAGTATATCATGTTTTAAGAGACCTCTCCAAAGATGAGCTCAAAAAAACTTTTTAAGAGTCGATCAAAATTTTAAAAAATTTCCAAATTCTTTTTTTAATTTTTTTTTCTCGTTATGGTCAAATTTTATAGTCGAAAAAAAATAAATTTCTCAAATTTTCAACTTAAAATATTAATTTTTAAAGGTCCCTCAAATTTTTTTTTAGCTCGTCATAAAGGCGACATTATATATATTTTACCTTTGCAGTCGTATGTCGCCATTTATGCGACTTTTGTAGTCAAATTAAAGCCAAATAATATCATAATATTCATTAAAAACTGTCTGGGATCCGAACCCGCGACCCTTGGAATACAAGGCTAACACCCTAGGGAGTATGGAAAAATTTTTGAAAATTAGGCATTGAAATTTGCGTTTTTAGCTATCCTGAGACGTGAAAAATTTATAATTTTATTGTTTAGTTTTAAAATATTAAATAAAACTTTTCAATTTTTGTTGTCCAATGGGGGGGCCCGGGCCCCTCTGGGCCCCCCCCTGGGACCGCTAGTGCAGGCAACCATTTACAAAAGTCTGTATATTAAGTTGTTGTTAAGAGCCCTGCAGGGTTCATTTGGAAGCAACTAACTAGGGTCCGACCGAAACAAGATTTTCAGCCGAAACCGAAACCGAACGATATTCGGCCTCAACCTTAGTTTCGGCCGAAACCGTAACCGAAACCGAAACTTGTATTTCCTATAAAAAATTTTTTTCATTTTACCTTTTTTTTTTTGAATTTTTTTCCCTCCCGTGAAAATCATTTTACCTTTTTTTTTAGGGAGACTAAAATTTTTTTCCCTCAATAGGCCAGTCAATATCGACATTTAAATCGCAAAACGTAAAGTATTCCTGCATTTTTGGTATGTTATTTGGACCCCTTGGGGAGTGCAAAACCACATTTTGCAATTAAAAAAAGTTGTGCTTCCCGCGTAGTACGAGAAAAACTGCGTAATTTTCGCACTTTTTTCAGTTTTTGCAGTTTAATTCAAAAACTATGGGCTTTTTGACATTTCTTGCTTATAGCATTTTCAAAGTATATTAAATTTGAAACAATTCAAGCCAATTTGCAGCTCCGTATCTCTAATAGTTTTTGAGATAAGATAATTGAAAAATGTACAAGATTTTCACAAATGTTACAATTTTCAGTTTTGCTTATGTTTAAAGCCGAATATCGGCTTAACCGCTCAAGTTTAGAGAAAAGTTGTGATAAATTGAGTTTTAGCACATTTAATTACCTTTTATTTAAGTGCAGTACGGGGTCAGTAACCCTTGTAGTTTTCTTGTAATCGTAAAAAAACAAAAATTGCAGTAATAGTCGAGTCAAATTTCACATTAAATTCGCAAACCCCCAAGTAACGCTGCATTTTTGGTATGTTATTTTGACCCCTTAGGAGAGTGTGAAACCACATTTGGCAATCAAAAAAAGTTGTCTACCTGCATAATACGAGAAAAATTTCAAAATTTTCGGACATTTTTCAGTTTTTGCTGTTTAATTAAAAAAATATGGGCTTTTGACATTAGTTGTTATCATCATTTTTAAAGTGCATTAAATTTCAAACAATTGAAGCCAAACCACACCTTCGTAAGTTTAATAGTTTTTGAGATATGATACAATTTCATGTAGGGCTATTTAAAACTTGTATTATTGGAATTTTTGTTTTTTAAATTTATAGGAGAACTATAAGAGCTAATGACCCCGTTTTGCGCTTAAATGAAAGGTAATTAAATGTGCTAAAACTCAATTTATCACAACTTTTCTCTTAGCATGAGCCGTTATGTCGATATTGGGCTTTAAACATAAATAAAATTAAAAATTCTAAAATTTCTGTTGTGTTTTAAGCCCAATATCGACATAACGGCTCATGCTAAGAGAAAAGTTGTGATAAATTGAGTTTTAGCACATTTAATTACCTTTCATTTAAGCGCAAAACGGGGTCATTAGCTCTTATAGTTCTCCTATAAACTTAAAAAACAAAAATTCCAATAATACAAGTTTTAAATAGCCCTACATGAAATTGCATCATATCTCAAAAACTATTAAACTTACGAAGGTGTGGTTTGGCTTCAATTGTTTGAAATTTAATGCACTTTAAAAATGATAATAACAACTAATGTCAAAAGCCCATATTTTTTTAATTAAACTGCAAAAACTGAAAAATGTCCGAAAATTTTGAAATTTTTCTCGTATTATGCAGGTTGCACAACTTTTTTTTGATTGCCAAATGTGGTTTCACACTCTCCTAAGGGGTCAAAATAACATACCAAAAATGCAGCGTTATTTCGCATTTGCGAATTTAATGTGAAATTTGACTGGACTACAAGTGCAAATTATTTGACCTTTTTTTTTTTTTTTTGCATGCGAGTCTCATCCCATTTTTCAGACTCTGGTTTCGGCCGCCGAAAGGTTCGGCCACTTTTTGGCCGAAACCGAAACTACGGCCGAAACCATGATTTTTGGCCGAAACTGGCCGAAACCGTAACCGAAACCGAATATTCGGTCGGTTCCTACAACTAACTATACAGACTGTTGTAAATGGTTGCCCATGCGTAAGGCTCAAAAGCCAGGCAGACGTGAGCTTGTCCAATATCTTTTCTCTGCACGGTATATACATATATAGTCGCAGCAAGTGCACAGTACTTGATAACGGCGGCAGAATAAGCAGTCGAAACGATGTTCAGTATTTATATTTTTAATAAATAATTAATAAACAAAATGTGGTCTATAATTAAAAATTCCCCTAAAAATGGACAATTATTTGTTTGTTAATCTGGTGTGAATGATTGCACAGCATTCCCTCCGCCCCCTTTCGATATATATTTCATTTTGGATAAATAACGTTCAGATTATATTATATAAAATTTTTCAAATTCTAAATTTGATAAGGTTAGCGAAATCATACATATACAACTAAAAAAAAAAATAGTATGAAAATATGAATTTATTTCTAAACCACTTTTATGGCCTCTAGAGACGCTGATATTACTAAATTTTCTCTTATATAAAAAAAAATAATTATAATTAAATTATTTAAGCTCTTTTGATCTTCTTATTTTTTTTTTTTAGAAACTCCCAAATGACAAATAAATAGATATCTCTCCTCTCCCTCTATACTTTTTAAAAACTCAGGGGAGATTTTAAACGGCGTGTGTTCGCAGGTTGCAGGGAAATCCAATCCAGGGGTATGAGGACAGCGAGGGTGAGGCTAATGTATCCGTTTCGATACTATTTTCTGGAAAACGTGAAAGAAGCTCTGCGGTGTCGTAATTCGATACAACCCATCCTAACCCCCAGATTCCCACCCCCTAGAAGTGAGAGCAAACAGAAGGCGATGGAAAGAGCGTAGTGTGGGGGAGGGGGAGGGGGGGGGGGCGAAGAAACCCGAGAGCCAATCAGCTTCTTGAAATCCGATCAAAATTTATAGCGATTTATAAGCACACAGATGCTATCGTATCTACATATAATCATATAATATAGTGAAATATGGAAGATGATTTAAAAGACAAGATTTAGCTATATTTTTTTTTTTTTTTATTAATTATTGGATAGTAGAGATTTATAACATAACAACGAACTGGTATTCAAATATAATAATTTTAAATAGATTTAATCAGTGAACTAAAGGGGAAGTGAAAGAAGAAATTAATAAGACAGGGGATTAAATTATACCCTCTATATTTATAGTGAAAACGGATGTCCGCCAACCACTCGGAACGCGCCCTGCTCAGTTGATTACCTATTTTCTCAAAACGATCCTTTATCCCTCAAATTTTCAATTCTTAATGAAATCTACAGAAACATCAGATTTTTTTTGTAGGTTACTAGCGTCCCATTCGTCCTTAGATAGAAAAAAGTAAAAACAGGGTGTCCCGCAGAATTTGTTAATTAAACATTTCAGGGAAGGAAAATTTTGAACTTTAAAATATTTATGTAATGGAAAATACGTTTTTATTAAAATAATTATTAATATTTTGAACACTTTGAATTGGTAGATTATACAAGAAACCTTAAATAACTTAGAAACAGCGGATGTTTGACATCGTGTGCATTATACAAAATAATCTTAAGTTTTTAACGATAAATCTAATAGAGCCTAATCGAAAAATACGTATTAATTATTTATTCAAAATATAAAGTAGGATAAATAAAAGGCCAGGCAGCTATGTTTATTTCTTTATTATAGAACCCACAGCGATGTTTCGATCGACTATGCTACCATCTTCATGACTGGGGTTCTGTTGACTGAAAGATGGTCGCCTAGTCGATCGAAACGTCGCTGTGGGTTCTATAATAAAGAAAGAAACATAGCTGCTTTCCGACTTCATTTTGATTTAGCTATTCACCTCGCTAACATAAAAATATAAATACTGTACAACTTTTCGACTGCTTATTCTGCTGTCGTTTTCAAATACTGTGCATTGCTCTGACTCAAGTGAACTAACTTCTAAGGGATCGTTATCTGCATTTTATATACACTCGAGCTTTAATAAATAAGCTTACTGTAAGTTTGGAGTGAAAGATGAAGCCAATAATTGATAGGTAGACATAGAAAATAAATAAGTGGGAAAATAGAAAGTGTCCAAAAGTTGTTAATAATTTATTTAAAAAGAGAATATTCCAAATCATAAATATCCCAAAGTCCAAAATTTTGTCAACATTCCTTCCTTGGAATATTTTAACGAACGAAACATTATTTTTATCTTGTTTTGATTGAACAAAATGCCTGAAGATGATCCCAACATAGTATCGAAACGTCGCTTGTTTGTCCAGTAGAAAATAATTAAATTAAAAAATAAATTTAAATATTTCCAAGAGAATTGACTATGTAAATAAAAATATCAAAGTAAATAAAATTATTTTTTAAATATAACGTAATTTTTTTTTTATTTACCTTTATGATCAGGTTAAATATTTATATTTACAAATATTACATTTTATTTTAATATTCCTTCCTTTTTACTTTTTTTTTGTATTTTATTTTTGTTTTGATCAATGGCTTTTGAATAAATCTCAATAAATGGAAAATAAAAAAAAAATTCAATTGAGCGTATAAATCCATTAATTTCTCTTCTCTTTCACTTAATTCAAATAAAAATTTAATTAAATTTCAGAGCTAGCTATTTAAATAAATATCCACTCACGTAAAAAGTATTTTTACTACTTAAAAAGTTAATAATTCATTATCAAGGGGTCGAGGTTTGAGGTATAATTTTTTTAATTTTTCACATATGGATATAATATTAAGAGCTAAAAATAAACATTAGTAAAATTTTACTGACTCTATTTTTGACTTGAGAATTTTAAATATTTTGTTGGCGATTAAAGGATTAGGGGAAATTAAAAAATTTTCACAAAAAAAAAAAAAAAAATAAAATCGAGAAAAATTAGGAGTCCATCCACGTGCTTGTCATTAACATTTAACGTTTCCTTAATCTTCTGTTTTTAAAATATGTATGTTGAAAAAATTTACTTGACAAATAAGAGCTAAAGCGGACCGACTATTATTAAAAGAAGGCGTTAAAACTGTAGCCTATCAACAGCTTGTTTACGTTCTCATCTGTGGTAGAATGACCATTTGTCTTGTATTTTGCGGGACAATCAATCCTTCGTTTCCATTCAATGTTCCGAAAAATGTTTTTACTACTTATGTTAAAGATTTAAGGGGGTTCAGGAGCGACGTCTAAACGTACTTTAAAAAAAAACTAGACAATATAAGAAATTTTTCAATGCGGTTTTTTTTTTAATGAATTAAATTCATAAGAGATTATTGGGACATCGAGCTATAATTTTTTTAATGACTTATTAAAAAAATATCGTAATTAATTTTTTTGTTATCAAGCAAATACAAAAAAAAAACAATCTGTCCCAATAATCTTTAATTTTTTTTAAATTTAAAAATGAATTTATTGTTATTATTAATCACATATTAATTAAGAAATTTTTAAAATAAGCTTAGATGATTTATTTAAAAATCAACTGTCAAATTAGTTCAGCATTCTTGCAATAGATGGCAGGCTAGTCTAACAGCTCCCCTATTAGCCTAAATCTGGCCTATATTTATATATTTTTATGCTTTTATAAAAGACTACATAATATATAATAACATTTATAAAGTATTTATTGTTAAAAGATCAATGAAAATCAACCAAATGCATTAAATATTATTACATGTAAAAAATTTCGATGATTTTACAATTTTTTTGTTGTAAGCAAATTTCCAAGACCAATAGATACTAAATTTACTATACAGTTGAATTATATTTTACAAAACTCTTTGCAAAAATCGTTTACAAATGTGTGGTAATTTTACTAATATTTAGCAATTTTCGAGTCCAAATTTGGTAATTTTACTAATATTTAGCAATTTTACAATCCAAATGTCTGTAATTTTACAAATATTTAGCAATTTTACAATCCAAATGTCTGGTAATTTTACAAATATTTAGCAATTTTACAATCCAAATGTTTGTAATTTTACTAATATTTAGAAAAAAGAAAAAAATTTACGACTGGACCCATAGGTTATTGACCTTTAGGGGACGTCTCTACCTGGATGGAGTGAAGTAAATATTTTTATTTAATGAAAAATTCCTCCAGGATTTGAACACTGACCTTTTTGGTAGAAGCCTTGCTGCCTAGTCCATTTGACCATCGAATCACCTGTTAACTAATGATCTATCTCTGCTATTTGGCATTCAAGTATGACCTCATTGTCAACTATTTTTACTAAATAATAAAATAAAAATAAACTTAAAGTTATCATAATATTATTATTTTTTGTATTATTATAACTTAAATAAATCCTTATAGTGCCAAAAATGTCTTTATTAAGAAAGCTAAAACAGTCGAAACAAAGTCGCCATGTTGACCGTCTCAGAGAGACTTAAAAGGAAAATTACAATACCCTTGTATTGTAAAATTAGAAACTTTTTGTAAAATTACAAACCCTTTTCTAAAATTACAAACCGTGTTCTAAAATTACAATGCCGTTGTATTGTAAAATTAGAAATCGTATGGTAAAATTACAATATTTACTCTAATTTTCCAAAGAATTGTAATTTTAAATGTTTTTTGGTTGTAAAATTTTTTGAATGGATAGATTTGTAATTTAGTATACAAATGTATGGTAGTTATCATTTACAAGAAAATTTGTAAATTTACTATACTAAAACATACTAAAATTAAAATTTTTTTTACTTGCTACCATTCTGACATCTCTTAGCAAATTTTTGAATTACTTGATTTTTTGGGCATACTTGTTATGACACACAACGCCATCTTAGCGGGAAAAACATGCGTAACACCTTCACTCCCGAGGCCTCTTTAAGTATTGAATATATTCTTGAGAAAGCAGTCGATTTTATAGGACACCACAGCGGTGTTTTATAACCCAAGATATTTGTTATTGTCCATTTCTCTATATCACACACACTAATATATAAATTTTATAGTTCTCCCTTTAAAATTCTAAACGTATATTCATTCACTCACTTAATTAACTCATGATTTTTCTATATTTCCGGTTTTGTGCAATTTCTAAATTTAATTAAATACAAAGAGAGTCTTTATATTACCACCATTAATTAACCTGATTCCACAAAATGAAATTTTTGAAATAATAAACCAAAAAATTAATAAGCGTTAAGTGTGTGTGCCTAGTAAAAAGAGTTTGCTTGCGCCTATGACGTCGAAAATAAATATAGAGCTCCTGTCAGAAGTGACTTACGAGTGGTAGGGAGGAAGGCGAGGGGGAGGGGTAGAGGTATGAAATGATAAAATTATGAGAATGAAAATTTCGTGAGAGATTTTACGCCTGCCTCTTCATTAAGTCGGGATCAAACAAAGTTTTATTTTTATCCATTCATTTGTCTGTCCTTTTTAGGAACTTAATAAAATATATTTTTGAATTTACTTTATATCTCATTTAAGCTATTATTATTACTTTCTCGTATACGAAGTAGAGTCAAAAAAAATTCGATCTCGAGATTTTGATGATTCTAGACGTTTTAGATTTATAATACAGGTGTAGTTATAAACATTTTTAGAATTTGTGGTCACAAATAATAACGCAGTCAAATCAATGAAAAGTACTACTTCCAGTTGTCTTATTTCCCCAAAAAGTTGATACAGATTTGAAAGATAATCATATTGTAGCATAGTGAAAGTTTAGAGGAAGTCATTCCTGATTTTTTTTTTTAAATAAGATTAGTCTGTCCTGTGTAGTTTTGGGGATTTGATTAAAATAAATGTAAATCACTCCTATACGAGGTTCAATAAAAGAATAATTAAAGGAAAATCATTGTGTGGTTTTATGAAACCACGATGCAAGTTCGGATCGTAGGCGTTTAACGGAAAATTTTCAGAAAATCAATAAAAAAGAGGCCGCCACACGCGGGTCCTTGTTAGGTATTGTATGTGAGGTTCCTATTTGGAAAAAAAAAAAAAACAACTAAATATCAATGAGAGAAGCCCTCCGAAAGCGGGCAAGGCAGCTAGTCGGTTTTCACTAATTTTGATTTTTTATATTAATCTGAAGAGGCGCCACGCGGGCCGTTGTTAGATATTGTATGTAAGGTTCTTATTTGAAAAAAAAAAAAAAAAAAAAACTAAATATCAGTAGGAGAAGCCCACAAAAGCGGGCAACGCCGCTAGTATAGAATTATCTGGTATATTGTATCAGGAATGGTAGTTAGAAGAAAACGGAGTCAGAATTTTTTTTTTTAAATATATTTCTAACAGCTAACGTTTCGGCCTTGGTTAAGGATATCTTAAAAGTGATTGTGATCCCTTGGATTGGATGTCATCCACCACTGCATATAAATGAATTGATTATTCTATCTCTATTAAAAAATGGAAGTAAATATCTAACAAAGGGTATCCAGGAATTCGAAATTTGCCTGACAAGGTGCCCACCGAAAACGGGCGACGTAGCTAGTTAAGTTTAAATGAAAAAATACGAGAAACAAGTCAGTCAATTGAATAGATATAAACTGCAGAAATATTCCTATGCTTTGGTCAATAAGCCTATACTCAGGTTTCTGATCTATGCTACATAGGTCTACCTATTAGGCCATCCAACAAACTTGTCCTGACCTGCATACTGCCTCTTGCAAGAGAGTCAAGCAGAGAGAGGCAAATCAATTAGTCTACTTTATTATTTGTCTTTAAATATTTTATTTATTTATTTTATTAAATTAAAAAAATAAATTCACTGATCGCCTAGAAACAAACTTCGTACCACCTCCATATATAAAAATATTTTGTTATATTCCTACACGGACCCTATGAATACATTTTCATAAAATCACAACTACGTTTATATATAATACAGTATATACATATAAATAATAATATTTTGTGAAGCCATTTATATTTCTAATATTTAAAATAATAAACCAAGTATTAATGAACGTGGAGAGATGAAATTTACCTCAAATGCCCTTAAAGTTTAGAAGAAACGCGAATTTTTTACTGGAGCCCAGGTTCGACGCGTCCGTCCCACGCGGCGCCATGTTCCAAATGAGGGTTGAACACGATTAACACGGAAGGTGCTTCACTTATCACTGCCCCCTCTCGACTGAAGACGCTTTGATCTTGTATTTGAATATAAAGGAAACTTTTCTGATTGACTTTACATGTAGACTCGAATTGCAGCTGCTCTATGAGATTAGACAGCCAATGGCGAGCCACCTTCGGCTTGAGCCCCCGAGAGTGGGGGAGGGGAGGGGGTGGGGACGGACACCTATACTAATAGATAATTGGCAACGATCCAAATTATTTCGAATATGAATTATTAGAAAATAATTTTAAATGGGAAATTTAAAAAAAAATCATTTTAATTTAAAGAGAAAGTAAAAATCATCTCTTTTAAAAAAAAATATGAATCAGACAATTTTTACTTTCTCGAAATGGTTGCTATGGTAATAAAATATAAATATTTTTCTATGTTTATAAACTTTACATTTTACTTTCTCTTACCTATATATGTTAATATATAGAGAGAAAGCATTGGATTCATGAGAAAATTCGATCACGAGATTTTAATAAATATATACATTTTGAGGTCCCCTGAATCCAAAAAAGTGGTTTTCGCGACATGGTCTGTCTGTCTGTCTCTGTTCAATTTAAAGCATGAAGGAATTGAGCTATGAGACTGAAATTTTATATATAAGTTAAACACCCCCTAGGGCATGAAAATAGGCTTTTAATCAAAATCGGCCAAAGAGTACTAGTACTTTACTGATATAGTTTTTCAGTTTTTTTTCGATTTTCTCAAAATTTGCTCCAACGATTTTTTTTTTAAATTCAAAAATCAATTCTTTTTTAGATGCTTTTTAAAATGTATATTCTCATTTTGTCCTGAAAATTGTTTGAACATCACGTGACAGACAGACAGGCGGACATTAGCGAATTATATAAATAGATTTAGGGAAGACTACTAGAGCATACCTCACATTATCTTAAGTATACATATAAAAAATTACAAAATAGCAATACAAAATCAAAGCAATAAACAATATAATCCATCAAGCAACTGTAAAAATTGACTAAACTTATGAAAAAGTGCTTGAAACTTTCCCAAGAAGAGCAAATTTGTTTTCATTTTTCACCTGGCTCCCTCAAATTTCATTCATTTATTAATATTTTATTCGAATATAAATAAATTGATTGATATATCCATTGATTCCTCGTTACGGTGAAAATCTATAATACTATAAGCTTCACAGGGATTTAATAGATTTTTTAAAATTTCCTTGTATAATATAAATAACAAACATTCTCTTGCAATATTATAATAAATTTATGTTATAATATCATTAAAGGGTTGGTTCGTAAACCTCATCTCAAAGGGACAGCTGAGAGACTTAGTAAAATTTCTACTTTGCTCATCTTGCGAGTTAGATAAGACAAGGCAAGCAAATTAGCTCCAGCCCCAGGCAAAGGCGTCCTGTCTTAATTTGTGTTGATAAGAAATGATAGTAAATGTTATAAATTTCGAATTTGAAATAAACGCAGTTTAAATGTCACTTCTAGAGGGATGTGGATTTATGATAGGATGACACCTTGTCTTTTATTTATTTAAATTCCCTTCTCTTTAGTATATTACGTCCAATGATTATTAAATTTTATTTATATTTTGACTCTTTGGATTTTTATAGCTTGATTTAAAAATATTCCCTTTAAATAATTTTGCCTATAGCATTCCAGAGAAAATAAATTTTTCGACATTTTTAATTTTACTAATCCAAAAATTGGACCAATGAATTTATATTTTGCTCATGAATTCGTTTAAAATAGTGATTTTCTAGAGCAGAGGAAGAGGTCTCGATGCCTAAGCTTTTTGCGTTTAAAGAAATTGAAATTTATTTCAAATTCTTTGGGTACGAATTAATTTAAATAAATCGGGTATGAGTTTAACATTGGCTTATTTATTAGGGTGGGGGGGGGGCGTTCAAGCACTCCCCCTCCCCCAAAAGAAAGGTATTTTCTGTCTTTGGACGGACGGACAAGATGATTGTCCTCACCCTCTCCAAATGAATAAAGAATATAAAATAATTAAATCTTACGTAAACAATTTATAGCTGAGTTGTTATATTAATAAGAGGGTAAAAATGAGAAATGCAGCTAAGGTTATTTCTTTATTTGGTTAATTCACACAGCTGACGTTTCGGTTCCGTGTTTGAACCATCTTCAGAGCTGGCGAAAAGTCATTATGAAAGTGTCATAGTGGATTTTTCATTGTTGAAAAATTTTTATATAATATATATATATATATACACAGTGAGACGACTAGGTACATAAATGAATGATTATTCAACAATGTATAAAATCCACTATGACACTTTCATAATGACTTTTCGCCAGCTCTGAAGATGGTTCAAACACGGAACCGAAACGTCAGCTGTGTGAATTAACCAAATAAAGAAATAACCTTAGCTGCATTTCTCTTTTTTACCCTCTTATTAATAATTAAATCTTACACCGTTTAAAATCTTAGCATATTTTTATTTAATTATTTTTTTATATTCCGGGGGTGGGGTTAACCTCCCTCCTACTGATTAATACAATTATTTTTTCTTTATTGTGTGTGTTATGGTAAAAAAAAAAAAAAAAAAAAAAAAAACTTAAAAGAGACAGAAAATGATATACCCAAAAGGAAGTTAAAGTTCTTATTGTTTAATTTGTTTGTCTACCATCCCTACTTGTTTCAATTGTTTGGAATCCAATTCAATTGTAATACAATTTTCGCCTGTGACGGGATGCGAACCCTCGTACCAGAAGCTAATGCTCTCTACCTCTGAGTCATAAGTCAAAGACTTAAAGAAAAGTTGAAATGAAACACTCATTTTCAGTCAGATAATTTTATTACGCAAATGGTGAAGGATTTATTTATTTTTATTTTTTTGAATTAATAGTAAGTACAACTTAAAATAAATCTGGTAATTATCCACAAATTCCACACCTGTATATTTATGGACTGTTAACCTGAGTCCTGTTCAGGTCCCATGAGGTGATGGGGGTGAGAAAGGAGAATTGTGGGGGTGCTGGCAGTGGTGGGGGGAGAGAAGCGCACGTTCCTGGCGCATTGCGCCAATGTATACTCTGTATTGTACACACATTGTAGATACATTAACCAGGGTGTCACTAGAGAGCTTTATAACCAGAGAGAGACTATATACGACCCTCTACAATTTACTACTTAATAAGGACCTTGTTGATCTTTCTGATCAATCTATATTTTATATACAAATATAAACAAACACCCCCTTAAGAACCCGAGAATATTATCAACAACAAAATTAAGTGGTTCAGGGGTCGTCAATATTCCACTATCTTAATTATTTTTATCAGAATAAAAAAGAATGAAACCAGGGAGCGAGAAAGAGGATTTTGACATCTTTTATCAGAAGCCGATTAACTGAGCGAATTAAGGCACTTTTCTTTGTCATATTAAGTTCAGGCTTGTCCCCGGGTTTGGCGTAGTTGGTACCGTGCCTACCTCCTAAACCAAACGTCGCGGGTTCGGACCCCAGGCAGTCCCATCATTTTATTTAAGCCATTTGGATACCAGATGACTTAAATAGAAATGCCTGAACCCCCAATAGATATATTCATTACAACGGTTATCGTCAAAGTCTTAAATGGCCTGAGTTGCCGAAAAGACTGTGTGAATGTGTGTGTGAATGTGAAAAGTGTGAATGTTTAAAAAAAAAAAAGTCGGAAAAAAATAAATAGACCAGAATCAATAACAAAGAATGGAGATATATTTTCGACACTTTGCCATTTACAAGAGAAGACGTTTTAACGTTTAGTAGACTTAACCTTAAAAATTGAATTTTATAAACTTACGGCGACTATGAATCTCAGGAGGCGATATAATAGTGTGTGAAACAAATTCTTAAATTATTTTTAAAAAATTATTTAAGGTAAATTTAGATCGAAAGTCCGACGGCCTGGTGCAATGGATAGCACGCCTATGTCTCGGAAAGGAGATCCTGGGTTCGATTCCCGGGTGCAATGGGAAGTTTGGCCTCGCCATTAAATAACACTCACAGCTTTGCTAGTTATTTAAGGTATTCGATATCTGAGGCCATTTAGATGATCTCCATTTTTCAATACTTATATATACAATAAGAGATAAGAATTAAAATAAACAGAGAGTAGTAGATAAGGGAAGAAAGGATCAGCCCCCCCCTCCGATATTTTTCAAATCTATACGGGTATATAGCCAAGTGCGACGCACAAATAAAAGAAATATTTATGGCGGCAACTACTGGTGGACCGAGAAGCGGCTCGCAAAGGCCTAAGCGCGGGGCCCGCTGAGGGCGGGCGGAGGAGCTAATAAAAAAGAAACAAGGCTTCATAACTACTGTTAATGGATATGTGATGGGACATGTATAATAAGTCCTGTTTTGCAACTTCGTTATCAATTTTTTTTTTTTTTTTTTCTTTAGAGAAAATTAATATGTTAGAGTTGAATTTCCTTTTTTTGTTCCTCTCTCTTTCTACATTCAGTATATGAAGATGGAAGAAAGTAATATATAATTCACTGTGATAAATTTCATTTGATTATTTTTTTTACTCCTCTCCTTCTCTCTGAACTTTTTAATGTTTCTGTAAAAAAAGAGAGAAAAAAAAAAACAAAATGAGAGAGAGAGAGAGAGTCATGCAATTAATGGCAAGGCAAACAAAGTTAGCCTGCATCAAATGACCAGAACAGGTTGAATGGAAATGGGGCTCAGGGTTGATTAGAAGGCTTTGGAATCAAAATAGAGACGTGCCTTGATAACGCCCGGGTCCCGAATTAACACGTCATCTATTAGCTAATTGACAGCACGGTATGAAAATCTAATTAAGGTCAAAGATACGAAAAAAAAAACTTTTGTTTCTAAATAGCCACTAGATGAAAATAAAATTTCTTCTGCATGCTCAGAATATAATTAAAGAAAGAGAGAGGGGATGTTTATTTAAATGGTTTATTAGTTATTCGATTTTACTTGTGCTAGTTCATTAAATTATTATGTCCTTTGCGCCTGGGCGTCATATATATCGCCGAGCACTCAACAAAAACAACCTAATACTAATCCAAGTCGAGGTCAGAGCAAACAAGAACAAGAAATTTGGGGAGAGAGAGAGAGACGAATGATAACGTTACGTTCTCTCTCATCTCTCTCTCTTTCTCATTATAGGAATATAATAAAATTAAATCCAATGGCAAATTTAATTAAAAACTTAGAGACCGAGAGAAGGTGATTGGAAATTGATTATTTCTTAGAATAGGTTTTTTAATACTGTTACTATTAATTATAGTAATTGAATTAAGATATGCATATTAATTCATTAATAAATTCATTCAAGGTCGTGATTTTGTGAATAAATTAATATCTAAATTAGGGTCCAGAAAAAAATGAACAAAAGAAAATGATAATTATTTTTACTTTCTCTTACTTATATAGGGCACGGAATAATGAATAGTAGGATGAGCTAGAAGGTTGAAATTCTATATTTAGGTTAGGGAACCTTCCTGAGGGTTTGCTAAGACTTCAATTTAGTATGTTTTTGTTTATGTAATTTGTTTCCTATATAATTGTATCAACAAAATTTTTTTTTTACAGTGTGCCTTATCACAAAGAGTACCGGTATATAAAATTTCAAATTTTTATTTAAATAAAATACTTTTTTTAAGGTGCGCGTCTCGAAAAGTCGTTAGAAAGCTTTTGACTACCGAGTTCCTCTAGGCGGCAAGAGATGGCGTTAGTTTTTTCCATAGGAATACAAGGGATCTTTTCCATTTCATTCTAGACTTTCCTGCTAATTAATTAACGGTAAAAAATTAATTATTTTTTAACACAATGATTACTAATTTAATTATCTACAACTTATAGAGCTCCTTTTTTTTAAATATCATTTATTTAATGCGATTAATCTAAAAAAAAATTTATTTTTTCGAAAATCAAAAAAAGGGCTTCTATAAGTTGTAGATATTTTAAATAGCTTTAATTAAAAAAAAATTTGAGGTCGATAGCTTCAAAATTGTGGCCGCTGGAAAGTCCCAAAATTAGCACCCCGAGACGCGCACCTTAACAATATTTTTGAAGGAAATGAAGGATTTGAGGTAAAAAATGTTAAAAATAATTTGTTTCCTTTGTGTAATTTTTATATTTTGATTTTTGATATTTGAAAGTAAAAATGTTGTTTAAAAAAGTTTTGTTAAAGTTTTAAATGTCTGTTTTACAAAACTCATAACATTTTGTATGTTCTGAATATGAATTTTATTTCCTAGAATGAAAAATTTGTTAATAATGTAAAAATGGTTCTTTCAGGCCTGATGATGGCAATGAGCCGAAACTGTCTTAACCGGTATGCAGTCGCCAATAAAATCTAAAAATGAAATATTGATTTTTTTTTTTTTTTTCTCATTCACACTCACACTCACACACCCATTCATACAGTCTTTTCGGCAACTCAGGCCATTTAAGACTTTAGACGATATCCGTTATTTATTACGATACAATTAGGGGGTCCAGGCATTCTTATTTAAGCCAATTGATACCAAATGGCTTAAATAAAATCATCGGACTGCCTGGGGTCCGAACCCGCGACGTTTGTATATGAGGTTAGCACGCTAACCTCTACGCCATGCCCCGAGGGCAAATATTGATTTATTTTGTTATAATTTTCACATTGAACATCAACCGAACAGTAAAATTCCTTATCTTGAAATAATTAATATTTTTAGCTTCAAGAGTAAATGGAAGAATCCCAAATATATTATATTCGTCTAATTTTAAACACCGTATCCTTACTTACTTTAAAAAGTCAAACATAGTAATAATAAGAAACCTCATCCCTTGGGAATAAGTTAATACATAACTAATTTCTTTTTTTTTTTTAGGTGCTTAAAATGATCTATGAGGTGGAAGATGACGCTAAAATTAAAATTAAATATTCAATGAAAATGAAACATCAACCACCCTTTTTGATTACTTACTTCTCTCTCTTTCACTCTTTAATAAATATCTACCTAAAAACCAAAATCATAAGTTTAAGGTAAAAAAATTATGTAAGAAAGAAGGCTCAATGATGGATTGAAAAACTTTTCTCTATTCCCAAATTTTTATGTTTAAAGAGTTGTTGTTTTTGTTGTATTTAAATATTTAGTATTATTTTTTCAAGGATAATGGATCGTCTAAATAATATGCCTGTGAGGTTTTTATATATATCTAATCTTTTTTTTTCAAACAAAGTCAGTGTCAAAAAAGTTTGACAACCAAACATTCAATGATGTCGGTGGCGTGGCGGGTTTATCAAATGTCAAGTCTCTAACGAAAATGAAGATAAATATCCTTCAATATCTTTTCTAAACAATATATTATATATATTATCCGTCCCAAATGTATTTTACATGACTGAAAGATTAATCTCCCTCTATCTTTGCTCTGGCATTTTTCAAAGATTTTCTTTTTCTCTGGATTTTATCACATTTAAGAAATCAGAGGAAAAATTGACATAATTAAAAAAAAAAAATGAAAAAGTGAGCTAAAATAACTCAGCTGAGAATAAATAAAAAAATTCAAGAGGATTAGCTTCGGATTACTGAATCAAAAAATGCAAATAGGTTATATTTTTGTAAAATTTCGACTTCCTTAATAAACTGAGATTTTAATTGAGAGATGGAACGATTTTCTTTTCTTTAAATTGACCGTTAATTCTATTTATGTATTACTAATGAGATTTTGGGCATCTAAGGCTATATGAACCCTGTTATGCAATGGTGTGTCAAAGACCAAATATCGAGTTTTGAGAAAATCAACAATAAAGTTTTTTGTTTACATTGGATTACATGTAATTTTTCATGTCAATTGTGCAAGTAACATTAAATATAAATTTTTTTAGGACATATTTCATAAAAAATACTAATAATTATCGCATTTGATACAATATTCCGTGCTTAACTCAATTTTTAATTTTTTGGTCTTTGACACACCATTGCATAACAGGGTCCATATAGAAGTGATGGATTACGCTCGAATCGGTTCTTAAAATTTTCCAATTTACGTGTACAGGAATTTAAAATTACATGAATTATTTGAAAAATCGAAAAATTGAACTCAGTGACGGCGCTAGCTTATTCTCAGTGAGGGGGCAGGGGTGGGGCAAACTTATCAATAGGGGGGGGCAGTCAATAAATATATAGGCTACATCAACAGAGAAACAAAAAAATCTGGTGTGACTCGTGGTACCAGATTTTTTGTGTGACCTTAGGAACCGACAGAAGTTTCGGATTCGGCCAGTCTCGGCCAAATTTCATCCGAAATTTCGTCCTGTCCGGAAACCTGAGTTTAAAAAGAGAGATTATGCTCGTATACTAAAAAAAAAAACGTCGAGTGAAATTCGCACTTAAAAAAAAGGTCAAATGATTTTCGCAAGAGCAAAAATTGGAAATTTTACTAAAAAAAAGATGAATTTTGTATGGGAAATTTTAAGAAAAAGTTTAAAACAAGTTTCGATTTCGGTCGAAACTAAAATTGAAGCCAAAATTCGGTTTCGGCTGAAAATCTTGTTTCGGTCGGACTCTAGTCGACATAGACGTATATTTAGTTTCCAACAGCACATAGCTTCCAATATTTATTTAAATAAAGTTATTTCAAAATTTCCTAAACAAATTACAATAATTTATCGAGGCCAAATCTGGGGGAATCTGGGGGTGTGGAAAATTTTTTGAAAATAAGCCACTAAAATCTGCGTTTTTAGCTATCCTGAGTCGTGAAAAAGATCAAACTTGATGAGGTTAAAAGGCCAGGGCCCCTGAGGAAAAAATTGCAAGAAAATGATTTTTTTTTAATTGAAATTTTAAGATTTGAGCTAAAAGGGCCCGGGCCCCTTGAGGAAAAAAATTCCAAGAAAATGTTTTTTTTAATTGAAATTTTAACCATGAAAATTATTTTTAATTGGAATTTTAAGGTGGGAGCGCAATGGGCCCGGGCCCCGGGGATATAGCCCCCCTGTCTGCGGCCCTGGTCACACCACCAGCACGTACAGGGAAATATTTTCAGTTTTGGTTGGCAGGCTTCCTCACTATCTCGTGAGAAATAGGAAAGCCCAGAAATTTTTCTGAAAGATATTGGCTATGCACAGAATTTCTCAAAATCAGTATCAATTTTTCCTGAATCACTTGAGCTTGATTCATAGCTCGTGGATTTACACACAAATTTTTTTTTTAGATTTGGGCTCAATAAAGGTTTTTTTTTTTTAATTTAGGTCTTTTTCGGCATCGAAGGCCGATTGGTAAAGTTATCGGATATTTTTATCTTTTCGATGACATTATAATGGCACAAAAGAAAGATATTTACTTGACAAAAACTTGAGAGTATTTATTTATTAAAATAAAGAATTTAAAAAAATAATCTTTCTTTTTTAAATTGAAATAAAAAGCTTAAAACTTAAATTACATTTTTTTTAAGGAAAAGTGAATAATTTTAAAAATTTTTTTATTTGGTTTTCGAGCTGATTGGGGGGGCATCCACGGGGGCAAAGATCCTTGCCGGGGGGGCGCATGCCCCCCTAGCCCCCCGTAGCGCCGTCACTGATTGAACTCGGATTATCAAAATATTTAATTTATAAGTGTAGGGTCTAGAAATAAATGATCTGAGGCACCAAAAAAAAAAAAAAAAAACACTGAAATGAGTCGTAGTATATAGTTGTTTATAATTAATTTGTATATGTATATTCTTGTACGGTCAATTATTATAAGATTAGTGATTTCGAACATAGTTAACCAAACTAGAGAAAACTTTTAAAATAAAAATTAATTATAAATACTCTAATATAATTATTAGGGTCCGACCGAAACAAGATTTTCAGCCGAAACCGAAACCGAAACCGAATATTCGGCCTCAACCTTAGTTTCGGCCGAAACCGTAACCGAAACCGAAACTTGTATTTCCTATAAAAAATTTTTTTCATTTTATCTTTTTTTTTTGAATTTTTTTTTCCCCTTCGGTGAAAATCATTTTACCAAATTTTTTTTCTCCCTCAAGTGCAAATTATTTGACTTTTTTTTTTTTTTTTTTTTTTTTTTTGTTGCATGCGAGTCTCATCCCATTTTTTCAGACTCTGGTTTTCTGGTTTCGGCCGGCCGAAAGGTTCGGCTACTTTTTGGCCGAAACCGAAACTACGGCCGAAACCAGGATTTTTGGACGAAACTGGCCGAAACCGTAACCGAAACCGAATATTCGGTCGGTTCCTAATAATTATATATTATGAATATACTCATTGTTTATATATCTTATATTCAATTAATGGCCTGATGCTAGTTTTAATTAAATAAGGGACAGTAACGTTATCTATTAAAAAAATATTTAAGTCTACATACGATACACATTTTAGTTCAAATTTTATTTCGGAATTAAACATTTTAAAAATTACTTTTTAACTTTCTCTTTCCTCTATATATGTTAATATATATAGAGAGAAAGTATTGGATTCATGTTAAAAATTCGATGTCGAGATTTTGATGGATTTTGAGGTCCCCTGAATCCAAAAAAGTGGTTTTTGCGACATGGTCTGTCTGTCTGTCTGTGTGTGTGTCTGTGAACAAAATATCTCAAGAACGAAAAGAGCTAGGAAGTTTAAATTTTATATTTAAGTTAGGCACCCCCCTGGGACGTGACACGAAGCTTTTGAACAAAATTGGTCAAAGAGTACTAGTACTTTTACTGATGTACTTTTTCAGTTTTTTTCGATTTTCTCAAAATTCGCTCCAACGATTTTGATTCTTTGCTTCTATCGCTATATTTGTTTTGGCAGATGGAGGGTGGTAATTCTATTAACCTTCACTCTGATCCATAACATAATCTTCCAACTATTCTGCGAAATATCGCGTCAGGGCCAACCTCCTCATATGGGTATTTGCTAGGGCTGGACGGTAATGGATTTTCATTACCGACCTCGATAATGAAAAAAAAAACGGTTTTTCTCGAAAGTCGGTAAAAATTTTTTACCGCCCGCGGAACATTTTTTTTTTTTGCGGAACCAAAATTTTTCCCAGGCCGAAAAAATATTTTACCTTTTTTTAGAGAGCCAATTTTTTGCCGAAACATTTTTTTTTTCTCGCGGAACCAAAATTTTTTACCGCCCGAAAAAATAGGTTTTTACCGACTTTCGAAAAAAAACCGGTTTTTATCGAATTAGAGGTTCGTTACCGCGTTTTCGGTAAAAAATTTTTACCGGTTTTTACCGGTAAACCGGTTTACCGTCCAGCCCTAGTATTTGCATGTAATTTCGATTCCCCCTTAACTTTTTACATTTTCAAAAAATTTTTTTTCCAATTCTTATAAAATTTTGTATTTATTTAGGATTCTCTATTGAGTATAAAATATCCAAATATAAGATTCAAATTTTGAAGAATAACCATAGTTTATTTCAAGCATTAATCAAAAATCAATTATTTTTTAGATGCTCTTTAAAATGTATATTCTCATTTTGTCATTGAAATAGTTTATATAAAAATATTTTTTTTTAATTTTTTCTTATTTATAAAGCTAGCAATCATTTGGAAAATTGCTCGCTGTGGCTAATATTCGCGCCTCCCCTTAGACTAGTCCCCGCCTCCCAGTTTATAAAACGCTGCCTTATATTATCAATACAACTAACAATGTCCACATTTCTAACCGCTATATAAAAATACAAAATTTCCAAATTCAGTCAGCAAATTTTCTATCCATATTCCTTAATACATGAAATTACTATCTACCAAAATGACATAAAGTAATTAATGGGTTTAGAGTTCGAAGGTTGCTTGTAAATAGTTATCTCTCCAACCGAATGAAAATTAGCGAAGCGAATGTGTCTGTCCATGAATTGCAAAATTTTAATTTATCATCATGTATATATAAATTATATATATTTAACCTTAAAGATATGATTCATAGAGAAGGTAGGTGTAATAGGTAGGTAGGTAGTATTATGTTAAAAGTAATAAAACGTAAGAGATAATATTTTTATTCATATGAAGCAGGCAGCGATTCATTAATTCCCGAGGCTCTTTTATCCTTTGCATAAAGAACTTTTTGGCGTGGTAATAAAATGAACACTGGCCAGCACCATGGGCCTTATCATGTGTTCAACCTATTAGGCATAACAAAAAAAATACTTAATACCTTTTACTATTTGTGAATGCGTCATTTTCAATTGTTTAATTGTTATCAGAAAGAATTAAATGAATGAGGATAAAAAAAATCTGGTGTGACTGGTCGCACAGCACATAACTTTCTCTTCGAAAGTGTTCTGTGCTTGTCATACCAGATTTTTTTGTGTCGACATATATTTAGATATATTGGAATTCAAGAGATAAAATTTATAAGCAACATGGGAAAATATTTATAAATTTTGTTACCATGACAACCATTTCTCTTATCTTTCCTATGAAGTACAAGAGTAAAGTGTGCTTCAAAATATTTCAATGGCAAAATGAGAATATACATTTTAAAGAGCATGTAAAAAATAATTGATTTTTGAATTTTTTAAAAAATCGTTGGAGCGAATTTTGAAAAAATCGAAAAAAACTGAAAAAGTGGATCAGTAAAGTACTAGTATTCTTTGGTCGGTTTTGTTCAAAAGCTTCGTGTCACGTCCCATGGGAGTGGCTAACTTGAATATAAAATTTCAGCCACATAGCTCTTTTCTTTCTTGAGATATTTTGTTCACAGACACACAGACAGACCATGTCGCGAAAACGACTTTTACTTTCTCGTACCTCTATATATATGTTAATATATAGAGAGAGAAAGTATTGGTTTCATGTCAAAAATTCGATGTCGAGATTTTGATGGATCTTCACGTTTTGAGGTCCCCTGAATCCAAAAAAGTGGTTTTCGCGACATGGTCTGTCTGTCTGTGTGTCTGTTTGTGTGTCTGTCTGTCTGTGTGTCTGTGAACAAAATATCTCAAGAACGAAAAGAGCTAGGAAGTTGAAATTTTATATTTAAGTTAGGCACCCCCATGGGACGTGACACGAAGCTTTTGAACAAAATCAGCCAAAAAGTACTAGTACTTTACTGATGCACTTTTTCAGTTTTTTTCGATTTTCTCAAAATTTGCTCCAACGATTTTTTTTAAAATTCAAAAATCAATTATTTTTTAGATTCTCTATAAAATGTATATTCTCATTTTGTGATTGAAATCTTCTGAAGACCACTTTACTCTTGTTCTTCATAGGAAAGATAGGAATTTCTCCTATGGTTGCTATGGTAACAAAATATAAATATTTTTTCCATACTTATATATTTTACATCTTGAAAATCGAATGTACCGTACTGTCGGCAACTAAATACATGTCGACACAAAAAATCTGGTGAGACAAGCACAGTACACAACTTTCGATTACCGAAGGTAAGAGAAAGTTGTGTGCTGTGCGCCAGTCACACCAGATTTTTTTGGATTCAGGGGACCTCAAAACGTGTATAACCGTCAAAATCTCGACATCAAATTTTTGACATGAATCCAATACTTTCTATCTCTATATATTAACATATATAGAGGTAAGAGAAAGTAAAATGGATTGATTTTAAATCGAGATCGACTTAGCCTTAAAGTACAAGTTGAGAAATAAGGGCAAAGGCAAGAAATTTTTCGGGGGTGAGGGTTAAGATGATAAGATAATCCCCCACCACACAAATGAAAAAATTCTAAAGAAAATTAGAGTGAGGTGGATAGCTGAGTAGATGGATAAATGTAGTAAGGAATAAAGAAAAGACAACTACGTTTATTTTGTTTATTAGTCACTTCAAACCGACGTTTCGGTCAGAATTGAGACCATCCTCAGGGCAGAAGTGTGTAAATAAAACTCCTCAAAAAGTCGAATGGTGCAATTGTGTAAAATATTTACTGCCATTTAATAAAGACCAAATGCTATGCGAGTCAAGGTTAGTCAATCTAACTAATAAATATTTTATACAATTGCGCTATTCGACTTTTTGAGAAGTTTTATTGACACACTTGACTATTGACACAGGCTTGAGGATGGCCGCAAATCTGACGGAAACGTCGGCTGGAAGTAACTAATAAACGAAATAAACGTAGCTGCAATCACTCTTTTCTTTAAAGAAAATATTTACCCATATCCCTTCCCTCCTGGCTTCGCTTCAGGTACGGTCAATACTAGTATAAATATAATATTTAATTAAAAAAAAACTTATTAAAAAGTTTTCGAAAAGACAAATGTAAATTATAGATCGATGAAAGAAAATAAAGACGCTGTCTTGGAACCCCTGTTGGTTAGATAACCATAACTACCGATCAGCATTTGGTTGCGTGTTTCTTAGGAGTATTCCAACTCACAAGTCAACGCGTTTGATAACGGCTTGCTTGTTTAGATATCCAAGACTCGGGAAATCAATTGTGAGTCCGCCTACAAGAAGTTTATTGAGCAAAGAAAGAGGAATAGAATAAATAAATAAATAAATTTCTTTTTAACTAGTTATAATACAGTTCCAGAAGTATCGGATGTTAAATGTCTTTAGAAAATAACATTTCCATTGAGATATTTTTTTTTATTTTTTAAATTTGTTTAAGATTTTTTTTTCAACATTTTATAAGTACCCGGGAGCCGTGGCTCAGTGAGAAGACATTAGCCTCTCGCACCGGAGTCTCGGGTTCGCTTCCCGTCCCAAGCGAGAAAAATTTATTTCATTTGATTTGACTACAAATCATCATAGGGATGGGGTCTAAATGGCCTTAGTTGTAGAAAAAGAACTTAAAAAAAAGTACCCATCCTTATTTATTTCAAATGATTGATAGTCAATTCAAATGAAATAAATTTTCCTCCGTTGGGTCGGGATGCGAACCCTGAACCCTATGCTAATGTCTTCTCTCTGAGCAATGGGTTCTGGGCCCATTGGGATATAAACTTCTCTTTAAATATACACTATAATATAAAATTTGACATAAATTTTTTTGAATCGAATATCTCAAAAACTCCCTCATATCTAAAAACGAAAGCCACTTTATATTACTCTTTAAAAAATATTTAAATCAAAATTTTAAAATACAAATGAAGGGCTCAGTGGAAGAAAGAGCCACAATACATTAGTTTCGAGATATTGACAAATAAAGTTTGACTCAAATCTGTCAATCAACCATTTAATTTATTATTATTTTATTTGTAAAAATGAACACTTGTATGTTTTATAAAACATATAGTAAAGAATTTTCATAAAAAGCGAGTAATTCGTAAAGTAGATTGAGTGAAAGATGGTCAGAGTTGGAACTGGTGCTTGTTGGGTTCTAAGAATCATAACTATCAGTATAAAAAGAATCAGAGTCTTCATTTTCAGCTCCCTTATTCGAAGAAATTTACATTCACTTTAATTTCGACGCCATTTTGCTGTGGCTTATGACAATATTACTTCTCAAATCATCACTTAAGAACTTACACTTATTTTATGCTGAATATTTCAAAAATGACAAAAAATGGTGGCTTATGTCTATATTCCACTAAGCCCTTCAATTATAAATTACAGAAACAAAGTTGGTTGAATTAATTCAAAGTTATTATTTATTATTAAGGCATATAAATGCGCGACTCTTGAGGAGTGAAAATGCAATAATAATACTAATTTTATGAGATAACCATTATTTATTCTAAATTTTTTTTTAATTTGTTTTTAAAACGAAATGTAAATAGATCTTTATGAAAAAAAAAACTACACTGACTTTGGCTTGCCGCAAAAACTTTTTTTTTTTTTACTCTTTATTAATTACAAACAACGGTTGGAATATATTTACCTAAAAACTCGTTGAGAGAGGGAAAAGGATGGAGAAAAGAAGACGAAGAAGAGGAAGAAGTATTGCCCTTAAAGGGATGGAAAGAGGAACCTCAACCCACAACTAATTAGAATAATTGCATGAAAGCTAAAAGCTAAGGTAACTAACTCCTCTCTCTCTCTCTCTCTCTCTCTCTCTCTCTCATTCTCTTAGGTTTTAAACAAACTGATCTCACGAAAAAAAAAAAAATTGTTAAGTAAAAGAAAATTGCAAAAAGGTGAAATACCGATAAAATTGAAATTTAAATAAAGAAAATTAAAGTAGGCCTATCCTGAATAAAAATTTTTGATTATTATATTGCTCGTATTAAAATCTCAGAATATGAAAGTCTTTTATTTGGACCCTGTTATGCATTAGTGTGTCAAGCGCCAAAAAAAATTAAAATTGAGTTAAGCACGGAATATTGTTTCGAATGCTATAATTAATAGTATTTTTTATGAAATATGTTCTAAAAAAATTTATATTTAATGTTACTTGCACAATTGACAAAAAAAAATCTGGTGTGACTGTCGCACAGCACACAACTTTCTCTTACCTTCGGTAATCGAAAGTTGTGTTCTGTGCTTGTCACACCAGATTTTTTGTGTCGACATATATTTAGTTTCCGCCAATATATTAGAATTAAAGATGTCAAATTTATAAACATGGGAAAATATTTATATTTTGTTACCATGGCAACCATTTCTCCTATCTTCTCTATGAAGCACAAGAGTAAAGTGTGCTTCAAACAATTTTGAGAGCAAAACGAGAATATACATTTGAAAGAGCATCTAAAAAATAATTGATTTTTGAATTTTAATCAAAATCGTTAGAGCGAATTTTGAGAAAATCGAAAAAAACTGAAAAAGTACATCAGTAAAGTACTAGTACTCTTTGGCCGATTTTGATTAAAAGCTTATTTTGTCGGTCCCGGGGGGTGTTTAACTTAAATATAAAATTTCAACCTCCTAGCTCAATTCCTTCATGCTTAAAATTGAACACACACAGACACACAGACAGACAGACACACACACAGACACACAGACAGACAGACCATGTCGCGAAAACCACTTTTTTGGATTCAGGGGACCTCAAAACGTAAAGATCCATCAAAATCTCGACATCGAATTTTTGACATGAATCCAATACTTTCTCTCTCTATATATTAACATATATATAGAGGTAAGAGAAAGTAAAAAAAAATTATATACTGTATAATCCAATGAAAACAAAAAATTCCTTTTTCAGAAAAAAACTTTATGTTAATTTTTTCAAATCTCGGTAGCTGGCGGTTGACACACTAATGCGTAACAGGATCCATTTATGTGATACGAACCAAGACTTGCTACGCGCCTGTAATTTTTTCATGGCCTCCAAAACGCCCCCGGCTCGAGGGCCGAGCCTACAGCAGTGGTTCTCAACCGAAGCACCCAAGGGCTAAGGGGAGCCGTGAGATATTGAGATAAACAAAAAAAATATTATCCTACCAGGGATACTTAAGCTATGTCGTATTTTTACTCATTGAATGTAGTATAGTTTACTATATTATGTTATGGGGTACGTTACTTATATAATATTTCAATAAATGTACAGTGAGGGACAATATTAAGTCCCACTCATAAGTTTTCTACTTGTAATTATTTCAATGTTTTTCTAATAGAATATGAAAATCTTTATTGGAAATTTTCTAGGTTTGATCCATGAAAATTTCCATTAAAAAAAATTTAATATTTTTTAAAAAACAATAAAATAATCACAAGTAGAAAACACATGGGTGGGACTTAATATTGTCCCTCACTGTACATATTCAAGTGTTGTTAGAGATGTGGAAATTCTGTCTCTCTCCTATGCTAAATAAGCCAAAAATAATAAACTCGTAAGATGTGTGCTTTAAAATTCAAATGAAAATTCTACTTAAAAAAGTTCATCTTTAGAGAACAAAGAAAATATTTATTTCAATAATATAATTTTTTGCCTTTTTTTCTTCATTTTTTAAATTGATTTCTTAGTCCTCGGGCTTGGCGTAGTGGCTAGCGTACTGGTTTTCTATTCTAAGAGTCGCTGATACCAGGCAGTTCGATGATTTTATATAACCCATTTGGAAACCAGAAAGCTTGAATAAGAATGCCTGGACCCCAAATGTATATATTATTAAATAAAGGTTATCGTAAAAAGTCTTATATGGCCTAAGTTGCCGAAAAGGACTGTGTGTGTGTGTGTGTGAGAGAGTGTGAGTGTGAATGGGAAAGTGTGAGTGTTAAAAAAAAAATTGTTTTCTTAAATTTGAAATTGACATAGACAGACCTGTATAAAAACATCCCTTGTTAATGTAAAACGGTTTAAAAAAATTGATCGCACAAATCAACCGAGACAGACAAGCAGAGTTATATAAAAAAAAAAAAAAAAAAAAAAATTAAAAAGTTTACTTGAATCAAATATTAAATTTAACCGGAATCTCTTTTCAATTAACTCTAAAAACTCTTCTTTATTTACTAATAAAACAATCTGCTCTCGTTCTCTCTCCCTCGCCACTCCTTTTATTTTAATTTCAATAAGCAAATATAAACAATAACCGAATAATTAATATTTTATTTACACACTCAAGGGGCATGGCGATTAATAATAATCATTTATCACTGCAAATCGTCCGGGTTCATGATGATGATCATAATACACTGATTATTGAATTTAATTTTAATATATTGCCTTTTGATTATGAATATAATTTAATTTTTGCAAAAAAATTTTGATTTGAAAAACAAATCAATATTATGTGAATAGTCTATTCAAGGATACTAAAAATACTATATTTTGAATAAGGTCTAGCATTCGAGGTATGTTCAAAAAGAAACCGTACTTTAGCTGTATCAGCTTTATTATTATTGTATAACATTTTAAGCACTGTCGCCTTCAAAATAGTCCCCTCTAGTGGCAATTCACCGTTCCCATCGTTTCTTCTATTTTTGAAACGCCTCCTGAAATACATTTTGTGAAACGGCGCGCAAGTTTCTCGTCCTGTATCTTCTCTATGGCTTGGAACAACGTTTTTTTCAGTTTGGGAAACAGGAAAACGTCTACTGGGGCTATGTCCGGAGAATACGGTGGATGAAGCACAACGAGAATCTGGTGTTTGGCTAGAGAGCTACCGACAAGGAGTGACGCAAGAGCTGGCGCAATGTCATGATGTAACTCTGGTTTACCGACAATTTAGACCTCTTCCTATGCACAGCATCCCTCATGCGCTCTAGGATTCACTGGTAGATTTCCTTGTTTACCATCTGACTACGTGGTACAAATTCAGAGGTTGAAAGGGCGTCGTTTCCAAACCATAGATGAGATACAGACCAATGCGACGATAAATCTGCGCTCCGTCCTACAAAATGTGTTCCAGGAGGCATTCCAAAAATGGAAGAAACATTGGGAACGGTGTATTGCCAGTAGAGGGGACTATTTTGAAGGGGACAGTATTTAAAATGTTGTATATTAAGCAATAAAGTTGATTCAGCAAAAGTTCGGTGCCTTTTTGAACACATCTCGTACTATTAGATTTAGACATAAACGTCCCAGGAGGAATTTTAGAGTTTCAGAAAAATTGGAATGGGAAACGAACCCCTGACCCTTAGCACAAGATGTGAATGTTCTGCCAATGTGCGAAATAAATATGGTAATGGAACCAAATAAAATAAAAGACTTGAGCAACCAAATTTTTTATTTCATTAAATTAACTCCCTCTCGGCTGACTTTTCGGTCCCATCGGTTGGTAATAACCTAAGTAAATATGTAGGCTATAAATGCTTCCTAATTATTTACTTTTATAAAAAAAAAAAAACACCTAAAATACAAATTTCACTTTATTAAATTATTTTTATTTTAAATAAAAGTAAAGAGATCTCTTCTTTATTAAATATTCACTTTTGAGAAAACTAAAAAAAAAAAAGAAGAAATCTCTAGAAAATTTTCTTAGAGATTTAATTCAATATTATTAGCCTTTGAAGAGAGAAAAAGCATTTTTCCTGTGCGAAGAAGAAGATGAAGAAGTAACTTAAAAGGAAAGAGAAAGAGGAAGGGATGAAAAGTCAATATTTTAGAATTTCAAATCGTTTTTATAATGGCTTTACATTAGAACATAAGAAGCTACGTTTATGAAAGAAAGAAAGAGAAAGAGAAGGCATTTTGACAGTGAAATTGGCAGAGTTGATTCTCTAGTCTAAAAGATTTATTATTAAATGTTAAGGTACTTGTTTCCCTCTCCTCTTTTCCCTGGGGGAATGAATGTTGACAAGCAATTTGACAAAAAAAAAAATTATATAGCTAGTTTTGTATTGTATAGATATGCGTGAAAAAATAAATGAATTTTTTTATTAATGGGAAAAAAATAAATTTATATTAAATACTGATAATATCTATGGAGCGCAATAAGGCAGTATCTAAAGAACTTTTTCTGGTTTTTGTGAATTCGGAGAGGTGGAATTGCTGGCTAGAACTAGGGGTGTTCGATTATGGAAAAAATAATCGATTATGGATTATGAAAAATAATAGATTATTTCGATTAGTCGATTGTTGGGCCCGGACAGACGAAAAAATAATCGATTATGAAGAAAAAATAATCGATATCTTTTTTTTCTCTAGCAAAATTTCCTTTTTTTCTCTTCCGTGAAAATTATTTGAATTTTTTTTTTAGTATAAGAGTCTCATCTCATCTTTTCAAACTCATTTTATTTGAAAATAATCGGTGAATAATCGATTAATTTTGAGCAGCTCTTGCTACAACCCAGTTTGATATTTTTTCTAGCATTTATTTTTTAGAAAAAGTATTTGAATTGCTGAGGCAACCTTTGAAAGCAAATTGGGGTATTGCTAAAAATAGCAGTACCTAAGTAAGTAAAATCGGTATAATATTTAAAAAAAGCTTATAAGATAAAAAAAAAATTAATTTATCTTTGTAAAAGATTAATATTATTTATCACTACTTGACACACTCTAGATTAAGGCAACAATAGATTTTTAAAGTTTTTTCTATATATGTCTTGAATCGGACTCCATTTCGTCAGAGTTTATTATTTGTTTAATAAGGAAGAATCCTTAAGCCCATGTCTACCTTTGTCATATCTCTTGTTAATAATTATTTTTTCCACATAATATTTTACTCAACTTCAGCTCTTTATTATTTCTTGCCAGTCCTCTCTCTCTCTCTCTCTCTCCATTTCTAGTAAACTTCTTGACATACACTGAACATTTATGAGAGTTTCTTTGTTGGTTTAAACAACAACAATAACAAAAAAAAAAAAAAAACTTAAGATTAACTCTTCGCATCATAAGAAAGTACGTAATTTAGGTGAAGGTTTAAACAAAACAAAAACAACACAATGAGGTTGAGAAGAATGAATTATAAGGGCAATTATTTTATGTTGTTATCATTTTATTTAGTTCCCAGGTGATAGGGCTGGAGATTTATTTTCGCAACGTTTCTTTTGGTTATTAATCTTGATATATTTCTTTAAAAATATATTGTATATTGATCGATTATACAAATATCAATACAATTTTAATCTCTGGATAAAATTAAATGTAAAATTTGTCCATCTCTCTTAATTGTGACGTAGTTCCCCAGGTTATCCTAAATAAATGTTTGACGATAACATTTAAATTTAAAATAATTCAAATAAATCTCAATGAAACTTTACACACAATTTAAACATGGATTTAATCAATTTCCTTTCCGAATGTGATTTTTGCATAGAAGTTACACTTCTTTAATGTGTAGAATGAATACAGTTTTTTTTTTTTTTTTTTTTTACTTGGTAGAAAAAATGAGCAATGCAGCTAGTTTTTTATTTCATTTTATTATCAAAACCAGGACTGACGTTTCGGTCACATATGAGCCATCTTCAGGGCCAGTTTAATGTCTGAAATAAATATATATCCTCGCCAAGTTGTATTGGGCATACCTAATTGTAAATCTCTCAACCTTGTTAATGCCCAAAATTTTTAATTTCTTATACCATGGACAGAGAGTGAATGATGAATAAATCCGTTTTTTTTTCAACATCTATAGGCTGGTGGCCTTATTTCTAATTAACTAACTATCCCTCGGATAAGCTAGTTGGCGATGGCTTTCGAGCCTTTTCTGTTGTAGTTAAGCTAATCATATGATTAACTAAGAGCTGAGTTCGTAGTTAGCCAATTGTGAGACCCATAGTTCGGTATAAGGCTTAACTAAGGTGTGAAATTAGGAACACAAGTCTGGTTTATATATTTTTTTATTTGGAAATTAAAATGATGTCTTTATTAAGTTGCTAACTTCACAAAACTTTCCTTATACGTCAGATAGCTAATTGTGAAAAAAACTCATTTTTTTAACTCGAAGGTTAAGCGTGTTCTTGTTTTAAATATCGATGATTTTCTATCAGTCAGATACGTTTGCTAGTTGATTAGAACTGAAGCAACATACCTTGCTTTTAAATTAACTGGTAATCAATATACTTTAAATAAATTTTATCGGTCAGGTCGGAAAACTAACCGTTAATAAAATACCAATGAGTTAATAAGTTACTGTATATACGAATAATCTTATAACGTAATTTGATTGTCTTCTCTCACTTTGAAAACGAATTTGATATATAAGCTTACGTGTACAAGTAATTTCAAGCGAGCAGAAGACGAATTCGTTTTTTATATATTTTCATTTTCTTCTTTTTTTTTTTTTTAATTTTTCTTTTTCCTTTTATTCTATATTATCAAAAAGACTCCCTTGTGTGTGAGGTGAGTGAGGAAATGGAAGCAGGAAGGAAAGGGAGGATGTTTAATGAACACCAAGGGCGCTATTTATTATATGGACAGACTGTTATTGTTGAGGGAAACACAAGTGACTTATGAAATTGCAAGCCATTATTATTAACTAACAAATGATGTTTTATTTCTAAATTATTATAATAAAAAATATCATAAATTTATTTCAGTATATTAATAAGAAAAAAATTTTTATTGGTAATTTAAGAATTAAAAGATTCTAATTTATAAAAATTAGGGTACGACCGAAACAAGAATTTCAGTCGAAACCGAATTTTGGCCTAAATCTTAGTATCGGCCGAAACCGAAACTTGTATTTCCTATACAAAATTCATATCATTTTACCATTTTTTTTTTGAAATTTTTTCAGCCCTTTTCCCCTCCCTTGGACGAAATTTTCCAAAATGAGACCGAGAGAAAAGCAAGCCGACCCGTCTCACAGCCTGACGCTTGATAAGAAAAAGGGAAAAAGGCTGACATGAAGGAAAGGAAGAAATGCCAGGCACAACTCGAGTAACTCGTGGTCGCCATCAACTTACTCACTAGAAGTGAGCACCTTAGTGAAATAAATAAATATTGAATTATTTATTGAGATCTGAGAAATGATATTGAAATTTTTAACAGTTTCGGTCCATCAGGGAACAATCTTCAGACCTAAAATTTTACCTTATAAATATAGGAAACACCAGAATTCATCAACATCATCAGTCCATATTAATAACATGATTATAATTTTTACTTTCTCTTACCTATGTATATATGTAATATATATATAGAGAGAAAGTATTGGATTCATGTCAAAAATTCGATGTCGAGATTTTGATGGATATATACGTTTTGAGGTCCCCTGAATCCAAAAAAGTGGTTTTCGCGACATGGTCTGTCTGTGGGTGGGTGGGTGGGTGGGTGTGTGGGTGGGTGGGTGTGTGTTCAATTTTAAGGATGAAGGAATTGAGCTACGAGGTTGAAATTTTATATTTAAGTTAAACACCTCCCGGGACCGGAAAAATAAGCTTTTAATCAAAATCGGCCAAAGAGTACTAGTACTTTACTGATGTACTTTTTCAGTTTTTTTTCGATTTTCTCAAAATTTGCTCCAACGATTTTTTTTTAAATTCAAAAATCAATTATTTTTTAGATGTTCTTTAAAATGTATATTCTCATTTTGCGATTGAAATCTTCTGAAGACCACTTTACTCTTGTATTTCATAGGGAAGATAGGAGAAATGGTTGCCATGGTAACAAAATATAAATATTTTCCCATACTTATAAATTTTACATCTGAATTCAAATGTTCCGTACTGTCGGGAACTAAATATATGTCGACACAAAAAATCTGGTGTGACAAGCACAGAACACAACTTTCGATTACCGAAGGTAAGAGAAAGTTGTGTGCTGTGCGCCAGTCACACCAGATTTTTTCTTTTAGTGTTTTATATACCAAGTTTAGCGGTGGCAAAAATGGCTGGTGGCCTAATGCCAACAGTTCTTTTAAATAAAAATAAAATAAATATACCAAGTAGGTGTCTATAAATTAATTTGATGTTATAAGTATTTATTATACCTAGCTCTTATACCTATATATATAAAACTACAAAAAGAAAAATAATAATCATGTTATTAATATGTATTGATAAAGTAGATGAATTCTGGTGTTTGCTTTGTTTTTAAAGTTTAAAATCATACTAGGCCTGATGATGGTTCACTGATAGACCGAAACTGTTAAAAATTGCAATATATCAATATAATTTCCAATAATACTAAATATTGCTTGATATTTACGAATATGTGAAAATACAAAAGAAAACCTTCAAGGATTCAATTTAATGTTAAAGAAGTTTCACTTCAAAAAATATAAGAGGGAATATAAAATTACAAACTTATTCAATTAAAAATTGATATTGTACAGTAATAATAAAGTTTTTTTTTTTTTTTATATATTCTAATAAAAATCATGTTATTAACGTAATAAAATTTTTGTTTTGTTTTCTCAAGAGTATACACGTAGAACATGAACACAACTATGTATAATATATCTATAGTATATATAACGTAAAGATTTATATCATTTGTCAAAAGTTTTGTTGCCCTTTCCTTCCTTCCTTCCTTCCCACTTAACAAGTTTCATTCTATGATATTCCCCCCTCCACCTCCTCCCTAGAGTTTATTTTCAATTAACAATTTAATATCTTGAACAACTTGTTGTTTATCCGAATAATCTTGTTGTTGATATCTAGATTAAAATAGGTAAGTTTTGTTTCCACTTTTTTTTTTTAATTCTAGTTTCATTTATTATATACTAGCCACGCCGTCCGCCGCAGGTGGGTTTTCATATAGTCAGAAGAGCAAACTTAATCAATTAATTAATACAAATTTTGAGAGCAAAATAAATTTACTCTAATCTTTAATTTTCCAGATTTCAAAGGGACGCACATAGTCAGATATTATAGATTAAGAATAAATAAATATATATATATATATATATATATATGCGAAGATAAGTTTTCTCGGGTTGTGTCGCGTGTGATGTTGAGATTTACTCGACGTTTCGGCTCTCCTTTTGGAGCCATTTTCAAGAGTATGGAAAATGGCTCCAAAAGGAGAACCAAGCGTCGAGTAAATCTCAACATCACACGCGACACAACCCGAGAAACTTATTTTCGCATACATCCGGTCGCGGAAACCTTCCAGAACATATATATATATATATATATATATTTAGTGCCTGGAGTCGGGCTCGCTTCCAGTCCCGAAAGAAAAACAATTTATTTCAATTTCCCTATAGGGAAGGGGTCTTAATGACCTTAAATGAGAATATACATTTGGAATAGCATCTAAAGGCACCTCGGGTAAATAAACGGCGATTCCCGATAGGAATTTCAAAATAAAAAAAATAGCATCTAAAAAATAATTGATTTTTAATTTTAATCAAAATCCTTAGAGCGAATTTCGAGAAAATCTAAAAAAATCTAAAAACTGAAAAAGTACATCAGGAAAGTACTAGTAGGCCTACTACTTTACTAAAATTTAAAGAAATGGGAAAAATACAAAAAATTAAAAAAAATACAAAAATCCAAAAAAAATAATAGTACTTTGGCCGATTTTGTTGAAAAGCTTCGTGTTGCGTTCCAGGGGGGGGGGGTACCTAAATTGAATATAAAATTTCAACCTCCTAGCTCTTTTGTTCTAAGATATTCTGTTCACAGACAACAGACAGACCTGTCTTGACCAGAAAACCACTTTTTTGGATTCAGGGGACCTCAAGACGTGAAGATCCATCAAATATGACATGAATCCAATACTTTCTCTCTCTGAATATTAACATATATACATAGGTAAGAGAAATGAAAGAAAATGAATTACTAGATATAGGGTATTTAAAAATTATGTGTAATAGTTCAGCACTCTTGCAAAAGATGGCAGGCTAGACTAATAGCCGATCCCCTAGTAGCCTATATCTGGCCTATATTTTTATGATTTTTATCCTTTCATAAAAGATACATAATATATAATAACATTTATAAAGTATTTATTGATAAAAGATCAATGGAAATCAACCAAATGGATTAAATATTATTAGCTACCACTCTGACATCTCTTGGCAAATTTTCGTAATAGGTTTTTTTTTTTCTTCTTACTTTATAGACTAAACGATTATCCACGCCTCCAAATTTCTTTCATTAGTCGTATCAGGAGGCTACCTGGTAATAAATAAATAAATAAATAAATAAATATGACTGTCGAAAGTCTTGATGTTTTTGTTTTTTTTTGACTCCCCTTATACTATTTTTTATCTAACAAATCTAAGTAAGTAAATTACCACCTTCAGCGGGCTTTGCCAGTTGCCAGGGACTCCGCCCCTGGACCCCCTTGCTCATCTTCAGCGAACAAATGCATAAAATTGATTCTTGCTCAATGTTTGGAAATTTTTAAATTTCCCTCTCTGACTGAAAGTTTTAAATTTCCCGCTCTGGCTTAAAGTTTTAAATTTCCTTCTCTTACTCCGCTTCCTCTCTCTCTCTAACCAATCAGTGAGAGAGAGTGGTAAACGGCACATCAAACGGAAGTGAGTGGCTAGCGCTTTATATATTAGCATGATTGTTCCTTTATTTCAATATATAAATTCATTTTATTTTTTAAGACTAATAAGAAATTAATGAAATTTATATATAAATATAAATATAATTTATTTTTAAATATAGGTTCTATTTACTTATCCCTACCCTTCAAAGTTTTAAATAAAATTAATGAAATATATTCACAATTATTTTTCAATCCCGTTGGCATGGAAGATTTAATTGAAAAGATAATTTCTCTCTCGTTGTTTGTTTATTTAGCTGATAAAACAGAATCACCCAAATACCGACCGACCAACCGACCGACATACAGACAGACAGCCCATATGTTGAATACTTAACAGTTGACTTGAACATTTCATGAAAAGCCTATATTTATTATCGTTTGCTTAAAATATCATCTCGATACGGTTGGTACGCGAAACGATGGGAAATTTAGTATCGCGGTGGTGGCAAATCAATAGGACAATAAATGAAGCTATAGCGTATACACAGTAAAGCACTGGACAATAATAAATAGCAATGGCGTTTTTAATCTTTATTCCAACACATTAAATGAAATGTTCTAAAGCTCCAGATTAAAAAAAAATACATCTTTTGCTTTTTATTAGTCTATAACAATTGGAAATTTTTTTATATTTTATGAGTGAGAGCATAAGTCTCTATTGGTTGCCAATGGCTGCCTATATCATTTCAAATTTTTAAATTTTGTTTGGTGAAAGGGAGAAAAAAAATTGCTCTGGCATTTAATTAAAAAATCGCAATAAATAAAACAAATAAAAAAAAAAATATATAATAAAAACACAGGATTTAATAAAATATTAGTTATTAACTTCGACATCTCCTAGGACCGTAGCACAGAGATAGAGTAATCGCCTCTTGTGCTAGGGGTTAAGGTCCGCTTTCTGTCCCAAGCGGCAAAGATTTATTTCAATTGAATTGGCTTCTTTGATTTCAGTTTTAATACAATTTTATTACTTAACAATGTAATAAAAATTTATAAATTTCACTCAGGTGTTCACTTCTAGTGAGTACGTGGATGGCAACCACGAGTTACCCGAGCCAAGGCTGGCATTTCTTCTTTCCTTTATGTCAGCCTTTTTTCCCTTTTTCGTATCCCGCGTCAGGCCATGAGACGGGTCGGCTTGCTTTTCTCTTGGTCTCATTTCTTTATAAATTAATTTTGCCGACCCCACACAGGGAAAGAATAAAAATTTATAAGTAATTAAATTTTTTTTTTAAATCTTTTCGGCTACAGAGGCCATTTAGGGGTGATAAATTTATTTATATATAGAAAATACATAGAATCGATGGCTACTGGGGGGGGGGGCGTTCCACACGCTGATTGTCCGGGGTAACCAACCCGTGTTTTGGCCTTGCTTGGCATTACTTAACCGCGATTGTGGTGACTTGCTCTTCTCCGTTGCGAGGCCCCCCAATTAAATTTTTAATTTTAGACAAATTAAAGCTACAGAAAAATTTTGCTATACATTTAAAAAAAATTTCAAGTTCTTTTAGAGTCAATGCTAACAGAAAATTAATAAAAAAAAAAAATTATTCAACATTGCCAAAGTGGGTTCTAGGAGCTAATCACTAATAACAGCCACAAAGAGCCTAATTCATGATAGTCTAAGTGCCTGACTAGAACATTCGTCTCTGATATTAAATCCATCCATTATTATTCTATAATTAATGATAAACAAAGATGCTATACTATAATAAATGCTATACTATGTAAATAAAGACATAGAATAAGAGGTCAAAGGAGTGCTTCAATTATACGTAAATAAGAATTCTCAAATCTGTAGTAAAGTTTCAGATTTAATAATACCTAACGCAATTATCAGAGTGTTTAGTGAATATTTAGAGACGTCTAGTTTATATAGTATATAATATTCCATTTAATAGTTCTAATATATAGGCCTGTTGATGAAGTAACAGGTGTTTTGATACCTATCTACAAATTAAATTGATTGACAGTAGATTTATATTAAATTTTAATTATTTTATTTTTGTCTTTTAAATGGATAGAGAAAAAACGAAGCTACACTCTTGCAAAAAATTTTTTTTTTTTATTTATTTCCGGCAAAATAAAAACAAAAACCTTCAAAATATTGTCTTATGAATGAATGAGTTGACGCAAAAATAAAAAGAGTACTGGAAACCAAACTACAGTAAAACAAAATCGGATCCAATATGCTAAGATGCTGACAAAGCAAGGGCGGATACAGGGGGAGGGGGTAAAAGGGTCATTACCCCCACCGAGATTTGAAAAAAAAAAATTATTTTTAATGTAAAATTTTAAAAATTAATACTTAAAAATTTGATTTATATTCTGGCAAACAAGTACAGAATGGGCCTTTAAATTACCGAAATTAAGAAAAAATAGTGCGCTGTGCGACTAGTCACACCAGATCCCCCCCTTCCCGAGAAACACCTCTGGATCCGCCTTTGTGTCAAAGTCAACAAAAAATCTAAACAAAATGAGAGAGCGCCCAAAAAAATTCTTTCATCCACTAGTAGTAAATAAATAAAACAAAAACAGTATTATTTAAATAAAAATAATAATCTTATTTGATGAATAATAAAACAGGGGAGTAGAAAATTTCTTAGGTTCAGGTTTTTTTATTTTTTTATTTATTTAATGTCTTTTTCGGCATCGCAGGCCATTTAGACCCCGAGAATTTATTGGTAGCCAATTAAATTGAAATAAATTTTTGTCGCATGAGACGGGATGCGAACCCGCGACCATTAGTACATAAGGCCAGCACGCTACCAACTACACCAAGGCTAGAGGGCCTTGGGTTCAGTTAATTTGATGAGAATGCTGACTTCGAAAAACATCCATCAATAGAATAAAATGTATTTCATTTATGTAACAAGTTCCTAATTTCAGTATCGATCATGAAAAGGCGTGGAATTACAGTTCGCCGACCATTCAAAGCGTGCAATGATTAAAATCGTTCCTTTAGTATTGATAGTCCTTTTTTACAACTAAATTATCTATTTAAATTTTCTAAATTTTGTATGTTTCTTTAATTAAAAGTATATTATATTATGAAATGAATGAGAAATGTTAAAATGTATATACTTTGATTAGAACTTAAAAGCAAAATTAAATGTTAATGGATTGATGCTGATGATGATAATGTTGATGATAATAATAATGCATGTAAATGGCTTTAATGAAGTTACTCTTCAAATATTGAAATTATATTCTAATTACGGAAGTTGTTTTTGCTTCTTGATTCAGTTATTTAAAAGCTCAATTTCATCGAGCGAATTTTAGAAGCGTTATATTGTATATAAAATTTCATTAAATTTTAAACATGATATTAAGCAGCTATGCTTTGAGGTCATATGCATGTGATTAATAAAGTAATCAGAGTTTTCAAAACTATTAGGTTCCAGAATTTCAAAAGGTCTGTGTCATCAGGAAAAAGTTTGGAAATTCAGGATTAAGGTTGTTCAGACATTAAAGCACTTTGTTAGATTAAAAGCTAATTTTTTAATATGTTATTAACCACTATCACATACGTCTAAAATAAAATTTTGAAGCAGATCTGACACAGGGTTATCGAGTAATTAATTTTAAAAAAATTGAAATTTAACATGTAGTCAATGGGGAATGTCGACGAAACGCACACATATCGAATTATATAGCCACCTCTGCAATAGATAAAAAAAAAAAAAAACTTACATTTTATCAATTCACTTCCGAGGAATATGTTAAAAATAAAATCAAAAGTTTATGCCGAAGGCTTTTAAAGATATTTTAACATGAAAGTCATAAAATTCCCGAAAATGGCAGTCGCCAATATTTAAAAATAAGGAAGTCTCGAGATTGAGACCAGTCCGGCAACATCGCATAACATAATATTCATTTCTAGCTGTCAGTTACATTTTTTTTCCCATTTTACGATATTTTTTCTCGCAAATCGTCCATTGTGTTTAAACTGATATGCATTAATCATCGTAATATATAAATAAAATAAAATTGAAGGCTTTTAAGATTTAAAATAGATAGCTGATGAATGCAATGTTGCCAGTTCTATATTACGTGAAAAATTGCTCGAGTCAAGAGTCATTCATTTATTATTTTTAGTAATTAAATTATTAACTTAATACTTATAAACTCTGATAGGTCAGGACTAAATTATAATAAGGAACTTTGGCATTCAAATTTTTAATTTTATTTAAAAAAAAATTTAGATTTTATTATGACTTACGAGGTACTGTCCGAACAACCTTAAGAACATTTTCAAATCATGAGCAAGTGCAAAACGATACCAGTTAATTTTGTTCGTTTAATTAAATTAATGCAAGTTATTAAAAAAAAAAATTGATTCTTATGAAATTCTTAATGATGATGAAAATAGACGGAGAAAAGAAAGGAATAAGGTTAAAAGGAAAAAATATGAAGTAATTAAAGAAAAAAAAACGTTAGCGACTTGACAGACCAGGATCCTGCAAATTGTTATTGAGAACAGGTCATTTGCTCTTTTTGTCTGAGATTGATGAATGAATGAAGCAGTCAAGAGTTCTCTAACAAGTAGAAAATCAAGATTGCGAAACCTTTTATAAAGAATTTAAAAAAAAAGTATAAATTGCTATACTAAAGACACCTTTATATTATTATCTTTTGTTTCTTGGTATGAAGCACATCACAAAAGACTATCGCGTAAAAAGGAAACAACTAAAAAAAGTTCATGGTTTGGTGCAAAAGATAAGGCTAACAATCTGAAGGTGCACTAAAAGAGCAAATATATTAATAAATTCCAAAAAAAAAGGATAGTTTAAGATAAGTTGCTTGTTACTCATGCATTTTTCGATTAATTGATTCAGATCTCCCCCTAAGGAGTTCTGGGACAATAATTAAAAAACTCAATAGAGCCTCGTTGTATTATATCAATCAAAAATGTACTAATTAATGCAACAATATCTGATTTTTTTTCAACAAACAACTATAAATGTCGCCCCCGGGTTTGGCGTAGTAAGTAGCACGCCTACCTCCTATACCAAACGTCGCGGGTTCGGACCCAGGCAGTCCGATGATTTTATTTAAGCCATTTGGATACCAGATGGCTTAAATAGAAATGCCTGAACCCCAAATTGATATATTAATTACAACGGTTATCGTCAAAGTCTTAAATGGCCTGAGTTGCCGAAAAGACTGTGTGAATGTGTGTGTGAGTGTGAGTGTGAATGAGAAAAAAGTGTGAATGTTTTAAAAAAAAAAAAAAAAAAAAAAAAAAAAAAGAACTATAAATGTCAGATTTGAAAAAGAGAAGGGGGGGGGGGGTTATAAAATAAATAAACTAAATTTTACGAAAAATATAATACGTGAGGATGAATATATTAGTTCAAAAAATAATATTGCGTGAATGGTTATTTTATAATAAATAAATAAATATATGATTCATTGTAGTAAATTAAACGTTGATTTATTATCGAGTGATGATCTATAAAAAAGGACGACTGACTGATGGAAGAGAAATTTGCAAATCAAAAGTACTGATAAGTTCCCTATTATGTGCCCGCTTCTTTAGCCTCCTATTGTTATTATATTTTGATAAATTTTTACTTTCTCTTACCCTATATATGAAATATATAGAGAGAAAGTATTGTATCCCAGACACTCAATAAGCTTTTGAACAAAATCGGCCAAAAAGTACTAGTACTTTACTGATGTACTTTTTCAGTTTTTTTCGATTTTCTCAAAATTCGCTCCAACGATTTTGTTTAAAATTCATAAATGAACTATTTTTTAGATGTTCTTTAAAAAGTATATTAGTGAAATTTTTCGTGGAAAACGTTTGAAGTACACTTTACTGATATGGAAGCATTCGAAGCGCAGCGCCATCTATGAATCGCGTGGTAGTTTGGAACTAAAGTGCTAAGAGCAACTAAATATATCTCGACACAAAAAATCTAGTACGACCAGTCACACCAGATTTTTTTAATAGGTGTGGAAAAGAATAAAAATATTTAACTAATTTGTATGTTCTGCTTTGTTGGTGAGTCATTGGATATTAATATCTAATTCAAATATATATTTAGAAAAATTGCCCACGGGGCGTGGTGTAGAGGTTAGCGTGCTAACCTCATATACCAAACGTCGCGGGTTCGGACCCCAGGCAGTCCGATGATTTTATTTAAGCCATCTGGATACCAGATGGCTTAAATAAAAATGCCTGGACCCCCTAATATATATAAATTCATAAATAACGGTTATCGTAAATGTCTTATATGGCCTGAGCTGCCGAAAAGACAGTGTGAATGTGTGTGTGAGTGTGAGTGTGAATGAGAAAAAAGTGTGAATGTTTAAAAAAAAAAAAAAAAAAATATATATATAGCTGGTTTCCCACGGGGCGGATTCGAGGCAACTAGTTGACCGGGTAAATGCAACGGGAGTGCATCGTCTGTAGAAAATGAATTTAATCTGCCCGGGCCCTTTCACAAAAGTTTCCACTTTTGCACAGGTATACTGTGCAGTTTCCTTAGTTTATCACACAGTTTCTGCAGTTCTGTCTGTGTCGCTTGAGCATGTTGCCCACATGTTTCATAATGAATGAATAAAAAAGACAGTGTTGTATAAAAGTTCGGGAGCGGGATTCGATACTCAGTGCACGAAAAAACTGAGAGAACTAAAAGCAAAACTGATGGGAAAACTGAAGTAGCCCCACACCCCTTCAGTTGAGATAACTGTATAGTTTTTTTATTCAGTAATTTGCACAGAAAAACTGCGCAGATAAACTCTGCATATATGGGCCCCTTATACGCTTTTAAATAAATTATTTAAAATTAAAAAAAAAAAAATTGATTAATATTTCGAAAATATCGGAAGAATTGAAAAATAGTAGAAGTTAATTAATTTTTTTTTTTTTTTTTTTTTTTTTTTTTTAAATATTGACGATTTGAGAAGAGAGCCTCTCTCTCTCTCTCTTTTCTTTATTCCCTATGGAAATTATCAACAGAATACCAAATATCAACTCAAAATTTTTTATGAAGTTTTATGGTTGGAAATACTTTATATATGCAAGCAAGGGGGAGAGGGAGATGCCAAAATATTATGATTCTAACCAATTTAGTGAAAATCGAAAATTAATTTTAAAATTGATAACATATAAATATAGATATACGGTATTTAGTTACATATTGGAAAAAAAAAGTATTAACGATGAGTCAGTGAGTCATTAATTTATTTTGAAATTAATTATTCTATGACATCGCCCTTGTCGCTAGTTCGATCCCCTTGTGAAGTTGGCTTATCAATATTTATAAAACATACATGGATAAAATAAATAATATTGTATATAATCCATATGCTTGGATCATTGGATTTTTGAAATTTCCCTCTTGTTTACTTGACCCTCCTCTCTTCCGACTGTATATCATTTTGATAAATTGGACAACCAACGTGAAATATTTTAATCTTATTACTATTATATTTTTTTTCTAAACTACGGATAAATGCTAATATTAAAAGTGAAAATATGCAAAGATAAATTAATAGCTTGGGAAGTTAGTGATTGCTTACTGGAAGGTAGGCAATACAAATGACCAATGGAGCTTATCACTCAAGAGCAGTTGTTAAATCTTCATAAAAAAAAATAACAATGGAGCATATGTGCTCGCTCTAAAACAATAAATCAAAAAATTCGTTAGTGATTTATTTGGTCATTTGATAGCCTACCTTTAAGGTTGTTCGAAGAGTGCCCCGTAAGTCATAATCTAAATGCTTTTTTTTAATAAAATTAAAAATTTGAATGCCAAAATTCCTTATTATAATTTAGTCGTGACCTATCAGAGTTTATAATTGTATTAAGTTAATAATTTAATTACCAAAAATAATAAATGAATGACTTTTGACTCGAGCAGTTTTTCACGTAATATAGATCTGGCAACATTGCATTTATCAGCTGTTTATTTTAAATCTTAAGCCTTAAATTTTATTTTATTTAATATATTACAATGATTACTGCAAATCAGTTTAAACACAATGGACGATTTGCGAGAAAAAATATAGTAAAATGGAAAAAAAAAAGTAACTGACAGCGAGAAATGAGTATTATTTTATGCGACGTTGCCAGACTGGTCTGAGTCTCATTTTTAAATATTGGTGACTGTCATTTTGGAGAATTTTTTGACTTTCTTCTTAAAATATCTTTAAAAGATTTCGGTAGAAACTTTTGATTTTATGTTTAACGTATTCCTCGGAAGTGAATTGATAAAAATGTGTTTTTTGTTTTTATACCTATTGCAGAGGTGGCTATATAATTCGATATGTGTGCGTTTCGTCGACATTCCCCATAGACTACATGTTAAATTTCAATTTTTTAAAAATTAATTACAAGATAACCCTGCGTCAGATATGCTTCAAAATTTTATTTTATACGTATTTGATAGTGATTAATAACATATTAAAAAATTAGCTTTTAATCTAACAAGTGCTTTAATGTCCGAACAACCTTAAATGAACAAACGAATTTCTATAGCCCGTAAGCATGAGTTAATATGGAAATCACAAAATGATCAGGAGGGAAAGAATTATTCCCGATTGAAATCAATTGATTTGTCGCTATTCTAAACCCTATGAAGATCATATAGTTCAAGCGGGGGCCCCCTAACAAGGAAAGCTGACTTGGAATTTTTAATTGACAATATTGTATCATCTATACATGGCATGTTAGGTATATACAAATTAGCCTAAGCACGTATGCCTTAATGTTGTTGACATAAAATATCTATTGGACAATCTTTGTATTATCAACCACTACTATTCCAAATATAATGATCTGGAAACAAAACCTATAAAACGAGTAGAAATTAGGGTCCGACCGAAACAAGATTTTCAGCCGAAACCGAAACCGAAACCGAATAATCGGCCTCAACCTTAGTTTCGGCCGAAACCGTAACCGAAACCGAAACTTGTATTTCCTATAAAAATTTTTTTTCATTTTACTTTTTTTTTTTTGAATTTTTTTTCCCTCCCGTGAAAATCATTTTACCTTTTGGCGTGACAACGTCTTACAAATCATGTGTCTATAGTGGCATGTTAGAGGGGCATGCACGAAAAAGTATATTGGCTTGAATAACTCCTCTGTCTTAAGAGGTATAATTATGAGAAATATACGGTTAGAAAGATTGAGTTTTCAGCTAAAGATTTCACCATTTATTTTTTTCCTATCATTTTATTTTACCGCGCTGCGGTAAATTCTAATTTGAAAGTTTAAACCCCTATAGATTCTGAACGGCTAATCAGATCAGACTAAATGGGATGTCATTTGGTGCAGAAAGAAAACCTCTAATAGAATAAATAAAAAAATCCCGAGTAATTAACTCCAAAATTGGTTTTTTTCTCGAAAAACCTCATTTTTTAGACAAAAAAATATCGAAAAATAGCCCTACTTGTGCAACGCCTAGCTACTTGACCATAAAAGCAAAATTAAATCTAAATATAGTTTTAGAAAGAGTGGTTTAATACCCCCAGGGCTTTTTTTCTTTTTTTTTTGATATGACGTCATTTTACCGCATGAGTGCACTCGGCGGGATTTCGTTTTTCGAAATTTTAAACCCCTGTAGATTCCGAACGGCTAATCCGATCAGACTAAATGAGATGTCATTTAGAGCAGAAAGATAACTTCTAATAGAACAAATAAAAAAATCCCGAGTAATTAACTCCAAAATTAATTTTTTTTCGAAAAACCTCATTTTTTAAGCATATGTCGCCCGAAATGGATAAAAGTTTGGCCACACCTGTCATATATTGTTTCAATGAAAATGTTTGAACATGTTTATTTATGAAAACAAACTACTAGTAAAAAAAAAAAAAAAACAATACTTTCTCTCTTTATATTTACTTTCTCTTACCTATGTATATATGTAATATATATATAGAGAGAAAGTATTGGATTCATGTCAAAAATTCGATGTCGAGATTTTGATGGATCTTCACGTTTTGAGGTCCCCTGAATCCAAAAAAGTGGTTTTCGCGACATGGTCTGTCTGTGTGTGTGTGTGTGGGTGGGTGGGTGGGTGTGTGTGTGTGTGTGTGTGTGTTCAATTTTAAGGATGAAGGAATTGAGCTACGAGGTTGAAATTTTATATTTAACTTAAACAACCCCCGGGACCGGAAAAATAAGCTTTTAATCAAAATCGGCCAAAGAGTACTAGTACTTTACTGATGTACTTTTTCAGTTTTTTTTCGATTTTCTCAAAATTTGCTCCAACGATTTTTTTTTAAATTCAAAAATCAATTATTTTTTAGATGTTCTTTAAAATGTATATTCTCATTTTGCGATTGAAATCTTCTGAAGACCACTTTACTCTTGTATTTCATAGGGAAGATAGGAGAAATGGTTGCCATGGTAACAAAATATAAATATTTTCCCATACTTATAAATTTTACATCTGAATTCAAATGTTCCGTACTGTCGGGAACTAAATATATGTCGACACAAAAAATCTGGTGTGACAAGCACAGAACACAACTTTCGATTACCGAAGGTAAGAGAAAGTTGTGTGCTGTGCGCCAGTCACACCAGATTTTTCAATATAGGTAAGAGAAAAATTTTTTTTTTTTTGAAATCAAGCAAAAGACGTTGTCACGTTAAAAAGCCACCGGCTGTGTAGAAGACACAGCTAACACCTAATTTTTTTTTTTAGGGAGACTAAAATTTTTTTCTCCCTCAAGTGCAAATTATTTGACTTTTTTTTTTTTTTGGATGCGAGTCTCATCCCATTTTTTTCAGACTCTGGTTTCGGCCGGCCGAAAGGTTCGGCCACTTTTTGGCCGAAACCGAAACTACGGCCGAAACCATGATTTTTGGCCGAAACTGGCCGAAACCGTAACCGAAACCGAATATTCGGTCGGTTCCTAGTAGAAATATTAAATAAAAAATTAAGTTTTTCCAAAGTAAAAGCAGCCATATTTTTTTTTTTTTACATAAATACACATATTTTTATTACTTTGCTCATATTATGAATTCAAGCCAAGTATAAAACATTTTAAGGAAGCAAAATTCTCTCAAGAGGATTTAATTAATTTCTTCCCTAAATAAATTCATCTATGTTTGTTTATATTTAAGTTTCAAAATGCCAAGTGACTAAATTAAATGATGTACGTAGTTTATATAGGCACAAGATCCAAACAAATAAACTAGAAAAGAAATGAGAAAAATATAAAGAGGGAGGGAAGGAGCCCCCTCCCCCCCTCCCCCACAGTGAGTAAATTTAAGCTTTAGTGCCTTTTCCTTCCCTTTTTAAAAGCTAAAACTAGTTATAGCTTTAATCCCTTGGGGTATGTTGCTTAAAACAATCAAGGAAGATTCAATCAATCTAAAAAAAACAATAATTATGTAAACATGTAACAATATGCGGGCATATTTCTTGTTATCCTGTCCTGTATGGCTTTGATTTTTCACAGGCAGAGATATAACTAAATACTTTCAAAAAATTGCTAATTTTTTTGGTGAATTTTTAGGGAACAGAGTATTTTTCCTATTCTCTACAAAATGTCCTCTACAAGATTTAAAAATTTCATTCCAACGGTAAGTTGATCAAACACAGAGTGTGACAGACGGACATTCAGCAATAATATCGCTATTACATTTAGATATGGACGAGAAGTGAACTTACAAGGGAGATTTACAAAACAGAATTTAGGCTAAATTAAATATAATAAGAAACTCCTTGATAAGACAGATATTTTGAATTGAATTTTTACTTACTCTTACCTATATATGAATATATTTGTATATAGAGAGAAAGTATTGGATTCATGTCAAAAATTTGATGTCGAGATTTTGATGGATATACACGTTTTGACGCCCCCTGAATCCAAAAAAGTGGTTTTGGTCTGTCTGTGTTTCTGTATCCAATTTAAAGGGATGAAGGGATTGAGCTAGGAGATTGAAATTTTATATTTTACTTAGGCACGCCCTAAAACTTAAAAATAAGCTTTTGAACAAAATCGGCCAAAAAGTACTAGTACTACACTTTTTTTTAGTTTTTTTTTCGATTTTCTCAAAATTCGCACCAACCTTTTTGATTAAAAATCATAAATCAATTATTTTTTAGATTCTCTTTAAAATTCATATTCACGAGAAACAGGATGAATAAAGAAGAGCAGCTAGTATTTGTTTCATTAGCCATAAGCGCTGAAGATGGTCTCGACCGAGACCGAAACGTTAGCTTAATGTGCCTTAAATTAATGAAACAAATACTAGCTGCTCTTCTTTATTCATCCTGTTCCTCAATAATTTTTATCCAGCTATAAATCTACTTTTCTCAATTTATATTCACATTTTGCCTTTGAAATCTTTTGAAGCACACTTTACTCTTGTACTTCATAGGAAAGATAAATGGTTGCCATGATAACAAAAAAATAAATATTTTTCTGTTTATAAATTTTACATCTTGAAATCAAATATACCGTACTGTCGGGAACTAAATATGTGACGTCACAAAAAAATCTTGTGCGACCAGTCATACCAGAATATTTTTATTAGGTTTTTGATATATAAAACCTTAAAAAGAAATACAATTTTTGCAAACGCTGATTTATACATAGATATATTTTATTTTAACGATATTCTTTCTTTAATTAAATATTGTTTTCATTTTTTTTTTTGTTCAACATTTCGATTCATGTTTTATTTCTAAAATTAATTGAATTGATAAATCATAAAAGATAAAGAAAATTCGATAATAAAATTTGCATATAGTACACACATCCATATACTACGTACTCTATTTTATGAATGAACGAGAGAGAAAGCCATTTCACGTCCGAATCGAACAGAGGCTTATAACAATTAATAATGCGATGCCAATATTCTCAAATGTCAAGTGTATTTGGTGTATTTAATGAAGCCGAACAAAACGGGGACGGCATTTGAAAAGAGCGCACCGCACAGGGTTCGATTGCTAATGCGAGGGGGGCCACCCATACCCCTAAGATTAACCAAAACCCCACCCCCTCCCTTTATTGGTTGTTTTCAATAGGATTGTTGCAATGATCGTCATCTACGAGTCATTTTATTTGACATCATCACTTTATGCTAATCTGAGGGACTGGAATTCTTTCTTTTCAAGAATAATTAATTCTAGTGTGTCAAAAGCGAAAGTGATAGAGAGAGAGAGAGAGAGAGAGTAACCCAATTGGAAATTAATGGAGGATTGATGAACGGAATAAATAGAGAAGGAATTTGCAGGGCATTTTTAGGCAAATCTGTCAGTCAAATATTTAAAATCTTTTTTTTTTTTTTTTAATCTTGCAACCCTTTCCATAAATAAATAAATCATTAATCAGCGATAGGAAGAAAATTAGTTTTAAGTCAAGGACTGATTAAGAAATTTTTTTTTTAATTTAAATGCTACAGTAGTTTGATTTATAAATAAATATGGTCATAACTAGAGTAAGAATATTCACTAGTATTTAAAAAGACTGAAATATACACACTTATTAATTTTTAACACAAACACATTTAAGGGCGAGCAAAAAGAGAAATAAACAATTTCATTTAGTAGCTACTTGTTATTTATTTATTTATTTATTTATTTAAGGTCTTTTTTCCTGCCTTGTATACCAAGGGAGGGTCGCGGGTTCGGACCTCAGGTAGTCCGATGATTTTATTTAAGCCATTTGGATACGAAATAAGTATTTTTTTTAAAGTAAAACTTTTATTTGATCCTCTCAAATTTTTTCGCTCTTCTATCAGCATGTCGCATTACAAGCCGTGACTTCAAAGGCCGTGACGCTGCAAGCCATGACGTTACAAGCCGTGACGACAAAAATAGGAAAGTTAAAATTTAATATACTGTATATGACGAATTATAAAAAATAATTGTGAGATTTAATTATTCAATTTTAAATTGATAAAATATAATTTTTAAAATAATTTAAAGTGATTCGATTACTAAATAAATATTGTTCTCAGTTTTTAACATGCCTCTTTTGATTTCTCATTTTCCAATTATTAAGTTAAGATTAAAAACGCGATTTTAATTCCCTTAATTGAATAATTTTCTGAAAATTTTCAGTTAAACGCCTACGATCCGAAAAAAAAGTTTCACTTGCATCGTGGTTTCATAAAACCACACAATGTTATTTTTTTTTTTTTTACAAACTGTTAAGATATCAGTAATACTGTAGGTTTATTATTTAAAACAAAAGCGTTCAGCTCATTTAAACTTAAAAATATTTTCTTTAAAATATTTTTAAAAAATCAGCACTTCAGATTTTTATTATTTTTCACTAACTTTGTGCGTTTTTAAATAAAAGTGTAACGTGTTAGTGGAAAGTAGGTACGATATTTTCGCAGTTTGAAACTTTTTAATAAAATTTTACAATTTTCAACAACAGGCCCTTTGAGGACTCGGTACCGTAATAATAATAAGGATAAAAAAGAAAAAGAGTATTATTAGTATCATTAATAAAAGTATCCAACTTCCAGTACTAATAATAGTCAATAAATTAAAAATTTATAGAAAAAAAAAAAAAAACTTTTCTTATTAAAGTCAATAAATGATTCATGAATGAGAAAGCGAGCGACATGGAATTTTGTAAATTAGGCGAGTTTAATTATTAAAAGGATATTAGAACTTATAAAGAGAGAATATCTTCAAAAACAAGCCGAAGGAGTGGGGGGGGGGGGTCTCTCTCGAACAAATATTTTAATAAAGGGTGACTTTGAACTAAGAATGCATTTTTCGCCTTAAAACAATATCCAAGTTTCTAAGTGTATGTGTATGTGTGTATGTGTGTGTGTTGTAATCTCACCCGAGGACACTCATCGTTAATGGTCTTTGCACCAAGTTAACTCCCCACACACACATATATACTCTTATATTCGGTAAAGTTGTATGTCGCCTTAGGCCATCGTTTTCGCCCTTGAAAGGGCTTTAGCATGTGCCCTGCTCGTTCTCTCTGTGTGACCCCCTCGGGGTGTTGGTGGTCCCCCCTTTTAAGGGGGGATGGTTTGGAATGGGAGGGAGAGACGTCTTTGCTGCAAGATGTGAAGAGATGCCTTTGCGTAAGAATCGATTCTCTGCGTGTCTGGAATATGAGAGGGTGGAGGGGGACAAAAAAAATGAGCAAAAACTCTTCTTTACTAGTAGTATTATCGGAGGGTGTAGGCTTTTAAAAAAATTAATTGCACCCCTCCTCCTCCCCCGCTCTCCAAATGAAATAAAAATTTCGCCACGCCCAATTTAGTAAAATTCTTGCGAAAAAATTAAGATTGTGACACTAAAATGTCATTAGTAAATAATAACAGGCTAAAATAGCAATTCCAAATTGGGAGTTTTAATGATGATATGTCAAGGAATCCACACCTTAATTTTAAAGAACTAATTTATTTAAAATAATAATGATATAGTATCTATCTAAATCACAAAAACTCATCGAAGGACGTAATCAACGTGATTATTAAATAAAAGAATTTTTTAATTCCCTATTTTATTTAAAAAAATTTAGTTTAAACTTTCGACCGTTGGTTCTCGTTGAAACACTTTGTAAATTGAAATTAAATATACAAATAAACACTAGGTTATTTGTTTCAAAGGTTTTATTAATTAAAAAATTAACACTTGATATGTATTTCGACAATTTCTTGTCATCATCAGAAGTGATTACATGTATTAGAATGTACATGTATTAGAATGTAATCACTTCTGATGATGACAAGGAATTGTCGAAATACGTATCAAGTGTTAATTTTTTAATTAATAAAACCTTTGAAACAAATAACCTAGTGCTTAATTTGTATATTTAATTTTAATTAAAAAAATTTAGTTTAGTCCCCTGTGATGAAAACACTTAGAAATATTTTCAATTTAAAATTTCGAAAATTTCAACGGAAATACTAGTTTTTCAATTATTATATAAATAAATAAATATTAATAAAAATACTAATTTTTTTAAAAAATTGGAATCTTTGTCTGTGTAAATTCCCTCACTACTTTGCAGTGGAAGTCCCCAGGATTTTGATAAGGGGAGGCCTGGAATTTTGTAGTGGCAAAAGGACATTCAAGAAGGGGAGGGAAATAAAATAAATAAATAAATAGTATTGAATATCACTTGAATAAAAAAAAAATAAAAAAACTAACTCTAAAGAACTTTCAAGAAAAAAATGTTATTCATCTCTCACTATTCAAACATAAACTTGAACTCCGCTATTTCCAGGATTTTTCAGGGGGAGGGAGGAGAACTTATATATTTTGGAAAAAAAGGGGGAGGTATTATAATTTTGTTCAACGTCTCACTAATGGAAAACTCAAATTAAAAGCAGGCAAAATGCCTAATTTTGAAGTCTTTGACCCGCCCCCCCCCCTTCTTGACTACACGCCCAGAGTTCAGAGGATTAAATTAATGTACGATTGCCAATTGCTATTCTTTTTGTTTAATTTATACCTCTCTTGTTAAATAATTATTTTGTGATTTTTAATACAATTTTTTTTTTTTTTTTATCAATACAGAGTTAATTTGTTTTTTCATATTTTTTTCAGTAAAAAAAAAAAAAAAAAACCTTGATTTATTTTCGTCAAGTTAATTCAAATTACTTTCACGTTTGCGTACTATTTCCTTGAGAATTTATTAAAATTTATTTAGATCTCAAAGTTTGATAATTAAAATCCAAGTTTTATAGAATTTAGTTCAGCAGTCAGAGATATAATCACACTAAAAAACTACACACTATCGTAACGCATATTGAATATCTTTTGACTTGAAAGATAGGTTAAATCATAAACAATTGCCACCCTCTATATAATAACGTGGAAAATAACAAGTAAAAAAATCTGGTGTGACTGGCGCATAGCACACAACTTTCTCTTACCCTTCGGTAAGAGAAAGTTGCGCACTGTGCTGGTCACACCAGATTTTTTGTGTCGAGATATATTTAGTTTCCGATAGCACCTTAGTTTCAAACTTGCATTTTAAATGTTGACTGCTTCAAATAAACTATGGTTATTTTTCAAAATTTTAATCTCATATTTGGACATTTTATACACAATATAGAATCGTAAATAAATACAAAATTTCATAAGAATTGGAAAAAAAAATTTTAAATGCCTAAAAAGTTCTAAAGGGGACCCCCTTTTGAATCTAAATTAACATACAAATCCCTATAGGAAATTAACATTGTTCCTATGCGAAGATAAGGTGGAAAGGGAATTTAAAAAGAGTAGAGAGAGACGATAATGTTTGCAAGTGAGAGAGAGACATATATGTTTTCTTTGAAACAATTAAAGACACAAATAAATTTAAAAAAAAATGGGAATTTAAATAATAATTGATTTTTAATCTAATAAAAAGAAAAAGATTTAAATTCCGTTACCATGGCAACCATTTCTATCTTTCCTATGAAGAACAAGAGTAAAGTGGTCTTCAGAAGATTTCAACGGCAAAATGAGAATATACATTTTAAAGAGCATCTAAAAAATAATTGATTTTTGAATTTTAAAAAAAATCCTTGGAGGGAATTTTGAGAAAATCGAAAAAAACTGAAAAAGTACATCAGTAAAGTACTAGTACTTTTTGGCCGATTTTGTTCAAAAGCTTATTTTGAGCGTGTGGGAAGGTACCTAAGTTAAATATAAAATTTCAATCCGGTAGCTCAATTCCTTCATGCTAAAAATCTGTCCACACATACAGACACACACACACACATACATACATACATACACACACACAGACCAATTTGCGGGACCCACTTTTTTGGACTCAGGGGACCTCAAAACATGTATATCCATCAAAATCTCGACATCGAATTTTTGACATGATCGCAATACTTTCTCTCCTATATATTTCATATATAGGCTAAGAGAAAGTAAAAATATTAGAAACACCCATAAATAATAAAAATTTTCTGCCCGATATGTTTTATAGAATAATGTTTTCACTTCAATTGAATCATTTGAGATAACAAGCAAAAAATATTCACCTTTTGTTTTTATTCATAAAAAAAAATCTGGTGTGCCTGGCGCACAGCACACAACTTTCTCTTACCTTCGGTAATCGAAAGTTGTGTACTGTGCTTGTCACACCAGATTTTTTGTGTCGACATGTATTTAGTTTCCGGCAGTAGGTTACAATTGAATTCAAGATGTAAAATTTATAAGTATGGCAAAATGTTTATATTTTGATACCATGGCAACCATTTCTCCTATCTTTTCTATGGAGTACAAGAGTAAAGTGGTCTTCAGAAGATTTCAATCACAAAATGAGAATATACATTTTAAAGAGCAACTAAAAAATAGTTGATATATGAATTTTAAAAAAAATCGTTGGAGCAAATTTTGAGAAAATCGAAAAAAACTGAAAAAGTGAATCAGTAAAGTACTAGTACTCTTTGGCCGATTTTGATTAAAAGCTTATTTTTCCGGTCCCGGGGGGTGTTTAACTTAAATATAAAATTTCAACCTCCTAGCTCAATTCCTTCATCCTTAAAATTGAACACACACCCACCCACCCACCCACCCACCCACCCACAGACAGACCATGTCGCGAAACCACTTTTTTGGATTCAGGGGACCTCAAAACGTGAAGATCCATCAAAATCTCGACATCGAATTTTTGACATGAATCCAATACTTTCTCTCTATATATATATTACATATATACATAGGTAAGAGAAAGTAAAAATATGAGATAAGATTGAATTTATTCAGCATGGTCTCAACTTGGATGAAATTAAAGCTACTATTTTTCTAATTTGAAATGGTCGATATTAAATAGTATATTGGATGATTGATTGATTTTTAATAACCAGGAAACTTGGATAAAAAATAATTATTTGCAACCCAGGTAGGAAAAAGTATTCTGCGTCGTTCAGGGTATTTTTTAAAATATGAAGTTTCACTTCTCTAGAGCAGTGTTTCCCAACCTTTTGAAGTCCACAGCATCCCATAGGTGCGTTGGGGAATAACATTACACACTAGGGGCCCCCTTTTCTGTATTATTTTTCAAGAAAACTAAAGTTGAAAAAGCTCTTTTATTTTTATTATTATAAATTTTTAGACTTGAATAAACACTAAACTACTATTTGTTAAATATAATCGAACAGAAAAATAAGATTGACAAATAAATATGAAATGAAAAAGAAATATGAACAGATTTATGCTGAGGAACTTTGACAGATGAAACAATTTAATCTATCCCTATTCGTTCTATTAATTATGTATTATTTGAGGTAATTTTAAGCAATAAAAGATTCTAAATAATACATTTCTAGTTTTATTGGAATTTTAAATTAATTTAGTTCCTTGTGGACGAAAACAAAGGAAATGCTTAAAGTTTTAGGAAAATCTTGAAAATTCTCAAAGTTCAAAGGCGATGGAAAAAATATGACCTCTATGGATAATGTCCACCCTAATTAATTTGGATACAAATCATTTGGAATAAATAGCGTCATCCTCAGAACAAATGGGTATATTTAACACCCATTTGTTCTGAGGATGATCCTAACCGGGATTGAAACGTCAACATAATGGGAATAATAAAAATAATGAAATACAACTAGCTGCGAATTTTCTTCTTCTTTTCACCTATCCTGATTGAATTACCAGCTATAAGCCCTACGTATGAAATAAATTTTTTCCTCTGGGTGGGAATGCGAACCCTCGGCCTTTGACACCAAATGCTCTGGTGAATCTGAGCCATAGGTCAAGGGCAACAAGGTTAGATAGTTGACTCATTAGTCAAGTCGTGCCAATATATTGTGAAATTTTTTTAAGTAAAATTACCATAAGTTAAATGAACAAAAATAAAAAATTTATGTTTGTGTTTGTTCCTTTATTATCCATATATTTTATCTCATTGTTTTATTTCACATATAGTATAATCCTTTTTTATATGAGAGCACAGTCGTAATATATGTAATACAGGTCATATAAGTATACGCCTTTAATTAATGTTATGCAAAAATAGGTTTAGTCATCACTTAATAAAAATTTAAAACGTTATTTTTTTCTTTGATCACATAAATTTTGATTTTTTTTTTTATTTGAATTTATAATGCTTTTTTTTAAATGGTGTTTATTTTATTCTCTATCCTTTAATATTAAAGGAAAATTAAATTATTATATAATAATCCGAGTCCCAAAGGGAAAACTTGTTTCCTTTGTGTCTATTGACATGTTGAATTATTATTATTATTATACATATAGAGTATGAAAATTTATATAAACCTAATGAAAATTAAATTGAAATTATCCATTACTTGAAGTGCTTTGGAGCAAATAATAGAAAATTCATTTGTTAGTCATTTGGGTTGCCTACTGAGAATTATATTTTTTGACGTTGGTTTAAAAAAGATTTTATTTTACTTAATAAAAATAATTACTTATTTAAAAAAAACTACCACTACACTGTTCAAATAATTTTCAATATGTAAACCATCCATTGATTTTTAATTATTATCAGGGATAAACGTGATGAGTCTAGAGTATATCAGAGTGACGTCATTGAGTAAGAAAATATAAATTTATTTACAACTGCAAACGCGACCGTTCCCTTCATCACTAGATGATCTGAAGTGGGGGGATGCAGCGTTTCGTAACGCTTAGAATAGCATGAATCGAATTCGCTCTTGAGAGTAAAGAAGTTTGACTTCAAAATCAATCTATCATTTAAATTGATGTATCGTACTCTAAGAGGAAAGAGTAGGTATTAAAGATTTTCGTCAATAACCAAGAAACATCTAAACCGAATGATGCAACTTATTTATTTATTTTTTTGAATTGAATTTTACGTCTTTTGTCGAATGTTTTTTTTTTTTTTTTTTTTTTTTTTGATGTTGTTAGAAAATCCGTATATAAAGCCAAGAATATCCCTTCCTGTCTTTTCACGATCGTTTTATTTTCGCCACAAAAACGCTTACCGGATAAATAATTGAGAACACTTAAAAAATATCCATTACTTTCAAATCATAAAAACAAATAATAAAACATTAGGACAATTAGAAAATTGTATGTGCATTTGTCTTGCATTATTTACTAGATGTCAAATCAAATATGCAAAGGGAAAAATTCGAAATAGATAGATTTCTTTCTCTTCAAAGATGGTT
>JAKCPI010016643.1:0-15995 GCA_023213315.1 Euborellia annulipes | reverse complement strand
TGTTTTTGTTCGATTCATTTATACATAAATCTAATATAATATATATTTCAATTAATTTGATTATTTATACCTAGGGCATCACGTTTTTGTTTTTCTCCTTATTAACTCAAATTGACCTTAACGATTATGAAATAAATCCCAAAACTTTAAGAATATTCCCTACCAATAAATTAAAAAAAAAAAAGATTTAAAGGAGATTATCTATTTTATATAATTTAATTTATAAAAGAGGATATTAAAGGTAAATATCAAATCGCTTAAATGAAAATTATTGATTAATTTGAATATATTAAAAAATATCAAAGGTTATATTATAATACCGTATCATAGAATTCATTAAGTATTTCATAAACTATCCACATTAATTATTTTAACTAGTGATGAGAAGCGGCTGTAGACTTTGAATTGGATATAGGAGACTTTGCAGCCAAGGAAATTTTTAAAAATTATATCATTGTAAATAAATATTATACAATTTGTGTTTGAAAATAAATATTCTGACCACAGGTCCTGAGGAAGGTCGTGACTTGCGACCGAAACGTCGACGATTAATAATTAAATAAGTTTTTTATTTAATTTCCTTGGCTGCAAAGTCTCCTATACCCAATTAATTATTTTAACTTTCTCTTGTCTCTATATATATGTTAATATATATATAGAGAGAAAGTATTGGATCCATGTCAAAAATTCGATGTCGAGATTTTGATGGATATAGACGTTTTGAGGTCCCCTGAATCCAAAAAAGTGGTTTTCGCGACATGGTCTGTCTGTGAACAAAATATCTCAAGAACGGAAAGAGCTAGGAGGTTGAAATTTTATATTTAAGTTAGGTACCCCCATGGCACGGGACACGAAGCTTTTGAACCAAATCGACCAAAAAGTACTAGTAATTCGCTCCAACGATTTTTTTTTTAAATTAAAAAATCAATTATTTTTTAGATGCTCTTTAAAATGTATATTCTCATTTTGTGATTGAAATCTTCTGAAGACCACTTTACTCTTGTACTTCATAGAAAAGATAGGTGAAATGGTTGCCATGGTAACAAAATATAAATATTTTCCCACACTTATAAATTTTACATCTGCATTCAAATGTTCCAAACTGTCGGTAACTAAATACATGTCGACACAAAAATCTGGTGTGACAAGCACAGCTGTGCTTGTCACACCAGATTTTTATATTTAAAATAAAACTAAATAAATAGAATTGTTTGTAGATGGCCCTAAGAAAAATCCATTTTATTCTAAGGAAAGTCGGCCAAAAAATAAATAATTTTGCGAATTATCCGTTTATATTTGTAGATATTTCGATCCCAGTGATATATCTTCGCCTCCCACATCAAGCATCTGTAGATAGATATAATAATGCTCCTCTTGTTTAAGTGATTCATATTCTTTTCAGAGAATCACTATAAACAACGCAAATTAACTTGCATTTATAATACTAAATATTTTAATTCACTCTTTTTTAACTACTTCTTTAACTACTCATAGTAACAAATTTTAAACAAATGTTTTACCAATAAAATTTCAATCTCATTTATGAAATATACAATATTAATAACTAGTTTTTTACTGTTACACTATGAATTTAATATACAATAATTTAATTTTTACCATTTTTTTAAATTAATTTTTTTCTCTCTTTTGTTTCAGGTAAGTCCACTTCTCATTTCTACATGACTACACTTCTAAATAGGTCTGTGAAATTTTTTATTCAAAAATCATTCTGAAGTCGAGGATACAGAATAAATTTTTTTTTTTTTCTCATTATCAGGACATTTGAGTTGTTAATTATATATTACAATTGTTTTGCTAATATTTATTTTACTATACTGATAAAGACCTGAGCCCTATTTCATAAAGCTGACAATGACAGTTGACAATTTGTCAATTTGTCGAGTGTCTGTTTCAGAAAAAATCTCTGCCCTTGAATTATAGAAGAGGTCATGTGTTAGGACAAACTGTTTTTCTGGTATTTTTGTTGTTGATTTCTTCAGGAGTCGATGATAGTGAGAGTTTTCTCTTCTCTCTAATTGTCCTAGCTACATTTCTATTTTTCCTGTCCCTTTTGTGTAAGCATATCAAAAGGAATTCAAATTTGAATATTTAGATCCATAGGTGATGTAGGTGTCGCTTGGTTAAACGACTTATGGCCTGCATTGTTTCACAAAAGAGATAAAGTGTGACATAAATAATTTCTAACAAAGCTGTGAGTGTTATTGATTGGCGAGGCCAAACATCCCATGGCCCCCGGGAATCAAACCCACGATCTCCAGCGGCGTGCTGTCCATTGCACCAGGCCACTGGACCCTCGATCTACACCAATAAAACTCACTACCCCTTATATACAGTTAGAAACTTGCACGGCTAACTGCTTATAAGGGTAAGTGAGTTTTATTGGTATAGGTCGAGCGTCCAGTGGCCTGGTCCATTGGACAGCATGCTCCGGAAAGGCTGGAGATCCTGGGTTCGATTCCCAGTGGCCATGGGATGTTTGGCCTCACAACACTCACAGCTTTGTTAGATATATATTTCAATGACTTAGATAAGTCCGAAAAGAATCGAGATGTTTTGAATACTAATATCTGATTCACATATATAATCGAAAATATTTAAATATTTAAATAAATAATTTCCTATGTTTTGTTGAAGGATAGGCTATATTACTTGTAATATTCATATAAAATATATATTTGGATAGGAAAAAGTCAGACTTTAGAAAATAAACTATTTATTTGGAATGAATCAATAATAACAACATCATAACGTTAACAACATAATATTTATATATATATAACATTCTTCCCCCTTAAAATCTAAGCCTTTCTGGAGCTTTATGCTTTCTTTGAGATCTCCTCGGGACGAAGATTTCTGGTCTGGTGGTATTTGATTCTAAGTTGCTTGAATTCGTATTTCGCGATTCAATGTTACTTGAATTACCTTCTTGTTTATTTAACAAAATATTCCTTTCAAAACTGTTCCCAATTATTGGAGGACTAGTAACATTTTCTGCATTTTTAATTGTTTCCGAATCCTTCTCTTCAAACCCTGTTTTTCTCAGTTGATCTACGTGTCTCCTCCATAAAGTATTGTTGATACGAACCCAATAATGTAGGCTGCCATCTCTCGATTCCACCAGCCCAAACTTCCACTTTTCTTTCGGATCTGAATAATTTCGAGCTAATACTCTATCCCCAATTTCAAATTCTTTAACTTCCTTTTCCTCCACCACAGATTTTTTTGATATATTCGGTTTAAGCAAATCTATCTCTGTTCTCAAGGTAAATTTAAGCATTCTATCCGCTGGGCTCTCTCCAGTTGAACAATTAATTACTTTCCGGAAATGTAGGAGAAATTTATTCAATTTTTCTTTAAGATCACCTTTTTCATTTTTCATTTTTTTAAGTCCATTTTTAATTGATTGAACTGTCCGTTCCGCCTGACCATTAGTAGAGGGATGAGCTGGAGCGGATAACTTATGTACAATTCCAAGTTTTTTAACAAAATTTTTAAATTCGTTAGAAACAAAAGCAGTTCCATTATCACTGACAATTATCTCAGGATAACCCCATCTAGAAAAAATTTCTTGTAAAGCTTCGATAGTCTTTTTGGAAGTAATCGAATTTGAAGGTATAACTTGTTCGGGTCCTACCGACTGCGCCACTATAAAATATATATTTGGATAGGAAAAAGTCAGACTTTAGAAAATAAACTATTTATTTGGAATGAATCAATAATAACAACATCATAACGTTAACAACATAATATTTATATATATATAACAATTCAGATACCACTGGTATCGCCTTCGGCGAGCAAATGCATCATATTTATTCTTGCTGACTGTTTAGAAAATTTTCAAATTTCCCACTCTGACTTAAATTTTAAATTTTCCGCTCCCGCTCCACTTCCTGTAACTCTAGCCAATCAACGTCCTGATCGACACTGACGGAAGCTAGCCACTAGCGCTTTATACCGTATATAGCAATGATAATGATAATGATATTAAATTGAGCAGTTGATTAGTTCTGTGGTGTGAAAAATAATTACTCTTCAATTTTTTCCCTCGAGTTATTCAAACAATACAATTATCTCTATTATAATTATTTTCATATTAAGTATAGCCATTTCAAAGTATTTTTATGCTACTCCCTAGCAAAAAAATAATTATATAACAAATTTGATTTTTTTTTCTTTTAATCTCACATCAGTTATAATAGGTCACAGGATTATAAATTAAATTAACCTTTAAAAAAAAGTTATATAACTACCTATGTAAATTGAAAAAATCGAAATATTCGATAGATTTTTATTAAAAAAAATATGATAGGCATATATGGAGAAAAAAAAGGTGATAAAACTCAGCTGCTTAGCTCATTGGTAATTACCTCAATTTTTACTTTCAAGATCTTTACAGATAGCCCTATATCACGAATGAATGGTTTTTAGTTTAGTTCTCGTCTGGTGGAGGAAATTCTTAAATTTTGTTTACTGCACTATTCAGGCTGTTAATAAATGCGCATGCGTTATTCGCTCTAGTGAAATTAATCGAAAAATTCATTAGTGAATTTGTTATTATATTACCTTGCTTCCAATCAAGAGGACACTACCCACATAGCACTGCAACAAAAATTCGGACATTACAACGCCGCAGGGACGTTCTGCGATGTCCCAAAGTTGTAGCATCGTCCCTTCGACGTCTTAATGTCCGATTTTTGGTTGCAGTGCTATGTGGGTAATTTTCAATGTTTATGTTCAACTTACAAATTTTTGATAGCAAACTTCACTCACCTGAAACAGTCGCTAAAATTTATCAATTAGAATTTGATGATAGAAAATTTAAAAATATTATTTATTTCTTTTTTTTTTAAGGCCATTCAGGTCCCCCATCCCTATTTATTCCAAATGATTTGTAGTCAAATCAAATGAAATAAATTTTTCTCGCCTGGGACGGGAGACGAACCCGGGACCCCGGCGCGAGAAGCTTGCGCCTTCTCTCTGACCCACGGCTCAAGGCATTTTTTTCCTTAATTAAATTTTAAAGAGGCAGTAGTAGTCTAAAAAAAATTGAGGAAACTCTTCTATTTAAAAAATTACTTGAAGTTGTTGCTGGGATGTGATTATAATGGAGGGATGGAGAAATCAGCCTAAAAGGAATGCTAGAGGTTCAATAAAACCCCCAGAATAAGACGTTTCGGCCTGAATTTATTTGGCTATCCTCAGTTATTGAAAATTATACACAATGCAAAGAACGTGATTTAACTAGTATTTGTCAACAATAAAATGTGTTTGCTTCATACAAAATTATATGGTCCCAGTGCCCAAGATCAGAGATGATCTCTTCTTTACAATATGTGTATAATTTTCAATAAGTGAAGGTGGACAAATAAATTCAGACCGAAACGTCTTTTTCTGAAAGTTTTATTGAACTCGAGCATTCCAATTTGACTGATATTTCCATCCCTCCATTATATCGTACTCATCTGTTTATAAATACTTGAAGCTGTTATTGAGAAAATCATTAAAATATTTATATTAGTTCCTCTATCTAGCCAATTTGATTGTTGCCTAATAGGCCTACTTTAAGCCTCGAACGTGTTTTTGTATTTATAAATTTTTTACACATCCAAAGAGAGGAATTATTTTCTGAAAGTGATTTTTTTAAGACGTGCACATCCTTTAAAAAGTTAATTCACAAAAGCAATTTCGTCTTCCGTCATTATATCATTATTTTTTATGCTTCATATTAATTTAATTTCATATTCACGATCCTGATTCCTATTTTATTAATTTACTATATTTTATTATTGATGACTTCCTATGACCTTGAGTGTTTAATTCTTGGCGGTCACCCATCCAAGGTTCAGACCTTGTTTTTAATTCGGGGCTACGAATATCAAATCTTATCATTATTATTTTCAAAAGTAGCTCAAGGTTAATTTTTGAAAAGGAACATATTTTAATTATTCATATTTTGTTTATTCTGATATTTGTTATGAGGAAGTTTTAAAATTATTTTTGAATTTTTACGTCGGGCCCCCCACGCTCCTTTAGTATTAAAGACTTACTAGATTTTTCCTTTATGTAAAGCACACATTTAATGTCTAATGAAATGTGTGTAACGATTTTAAACATGAAGGAATTGAGCTATTGGAATGAAATTTTAGTTAGATACTCTCCTGGACACTCAAAATAATTTTTGAACAAAATCTTACAAGTACTAGTACTTTACTGATGTACTTTTTCAGTTTTTTTTTTTCGATTTTCTCAAAATTCGCTCCAACGACTTTGTTCAAAATTCAAAAATCAATTATTTTTTATATGCTCTTTAAAATGTATATTCTCATTTTGCCCTTGAAATCTTATGAAGTACACTTTACTCTTGTAAGATCTCCATTCTAAATATCCCTGAAGCATTGTGAAAGATGAACAGACATGGCCATATGTCTTTTCTCAAATCGGTTGAATTTTTGGATTTCCACGCCGGATTACAATAGTCCGTTGCATCTTCATTTTTTGAACGACACCAGTAAATAACCATAATAAATAAATCTCAGCCAAAAACATCGGAGATGCAAAAAGGGGCACCTCGCATTATTTTTGCCCAGCGTCGAGGTGAAATCAAAAAATGCGCCTCGCTTTTCTGATTTATATAAAAGCGAGGAAATATTTTCACTTAAATAAAACCCCTACAGAATTTTATTTGTTTCATATATCCTCGCTTTTATATAAATCAGAAAAGCGAGGCGCATTTTTTTGATTTCACCTCGACGCTGGGCAAAAATAATGCGAGGTGCCCCTTTTTGCATCTCCGATGTTTTTGGCTGAGATTTCACTTCTTTTTGTGAAATATTGCATTTAAATATTATTTAATAATTTTTGTTTATTAAATATTAAGTTATCCCATGAATAGATATTTTAATATGCATTCCAAACAGTAAAAAATAAATACATCATTTGGTATTAATTCAAAACGATAAACATAGGATTTCACCAAATTTTATAAAATTTTAGGTTTTTTATTTTTGTTATGTTGGTAAAATGTAAATACATCGTTTGGTATCTATTCAAAACGATAAACAGGATTTCTCCAAATTTTATAAAATTTTAGGATTTTTATTTTTGTTATGTTAGTAGGATGTAAATACATCGTTTGGTATCTATTCAAAACGATAAACATAGGATTTCCCTAAATTTTATAAAATTTTAAGTTTTTTATTTTTGTTATGTTGGTAGAATGTAAATACATCGTTTGGTATCCATTCAAAACGATAAACATAGGATTTCCCTAAATTTTATAAAATTTTAGGATTTTTATTTTTGTTATGTTGGTAGAATGTAAATACATCGTTTGGTATTAATTCAAAACGATAAACATAGGATTTCACCAAATTTTATAAAATTTTAGGATTTTTATTTTTGTTATCTTGGAAGAATGTAAATACATCATTTGGTATTAATTCAAAACGATAAACATAGGATTTTACCAAATTTTATAAAATTTTAGGATTTTTATTTTTATTATGTTGGTAGAATGTAAATACATCGTTTAGTATCCATTCAAAACGATAAACATAGGATTTCACCAAATTTTATAAAATTTTAGGTTTTTTATTTTTGTTATGTTGGTAGAATGTAAATACATCGTTTAGTATCCATTCAAAACGATAAACATAGGTGTTAACGCCAAAAAGGCTAAAAAAAAAATAAAATAAATTGATATTTTAGGTTGGGGCGATCTTTTTGCTGTGAAGGTGAAAGAGGGTTTAAAAATAATAAATAATAAGAGTTTTTATTTTTTTTTTTCTTTTTTTTTTTAATATAAAAATAATTTAATATATATAAAAATGATGTTAATAATATAAGGATGAAAACCAGCTTTTCTTTAGATGAGGATGAGAAGAGGCCCCGTTTGAGTAAAGTAAGATGCTTGATGAGATGAGAATATTCCCGATGGGGAGAAAGTTGAAATGCCAATGATAACTGATAATTTGTAATTTAAAAATTCCAGATTCCAAATTCAAAATTTGTCATTTAAGATTCAAAACTTTTCCCCTTCTCGGGACTCGCATGCATCAAGTATCGAGAAAGCCAAAGCCAAAATTGGTAGATATTGAGCAGAAAATGTCCGCTCAAATGAATTGTTCAAAAAAGGTTTCCTTTTCTTGAAAATGTCCTCAAAATTAAAGAAGGAAAAAAAAAGGAAACGAACAATTCCCAATTATGAGGGATTCAAAATATAGGGCTCTTAAAAATTTTAAGAAGAGCCCAGAATCCTCGAATGTAAGAAAAAAGACTTAGAGGTGAAGTCAAGAGTGAAAAGTACAATGAGCGGGGAGGGGAACTCACTCAGCCAGGACACCCACCCAGGTGAGGAGAGACCCCTGTTGAGCAATACACTAACCAGCTTTCAATGTTCTAAATATGAATCAATCCAAAGGCGCTTTGGCCTTAACACACCGCCCGCCCTGAGAGACTAAAAAAGCGAGTCTCTCTGAAGATAAATAAAAATTATAATATTTAATTTTCCTCTACTAGAGGCACGATTTTGGAGATTGATCTCAAAACCTCTCCTGATGCGGTTTTTATCTGAAACACTCTAGGAAGATTATCTGATCCACTTAAAACTTTTAGGATCCTTCCCATTCTCCACTGGCCAGGTAATTTTCCGCCATCTCGCAAAAGAACTAAATCTCCTTCCTCCGGCCCTTTGCAAGGGACTTTCCATTTGTTACGTTGCTGTAGAAGTGACAAATACTCTGTTGACCACCTTTTCCAAAAATGCTGAAGAATAGCGGACTGCAACTTCCAACGTGAAAGATAAGTAGAAGAAACATCAGGTGCTTCTTGCGAGGGCAAACTTCTTAAAGAAGAACCGATTAGAAAGTGTGCCGGTGTGAGTGGCTCATAAGCATCAGGATCTGAAGATAAAAGTGTAAGAGGTCTTGAATTTAAAATCGCTTCAACTTCGCATAAAAGGGTTTCGAGTTCACATATCGCTAAAATCTTTTGACCTAGAATCCTTTTTAGATGGAACTTAGCTGATTTAACACCAGCTTCCCAAAGTCCGCCAAAGTTAGGACTATAAGGAGGAATAAAAGACCAAGATATAGAACTTTCCAACAAATATTTTTTAACTGAATCACTAGCAAAGTGTCCAAGCAGAACTTTTAAATCTTGCTGAATAATTCGATTAGCGCAAACAAAGGTAGTAGCATTGTCAGAATAGATTTTTGCAGGAAGACCCCGTCTGGAAACGAATCGTCTAAGAGCACCCAAAAATGTCTCAGTAGACAAGTCGTGACACAAATCTAAATGTACTGCTTTGGTGGAAAAACAAACAAAAATTATAGCATACACCTTTGATGGCCTCGCTCCTCTAGTCCTTCGATGGTAGGCATTGAAAGGCCCAAAAAAATCTATTCCAGAGTAAGCGAAAGGTCTGGAAGGAGTGACCCTTGATTCAGGTAAATCAGCCATAAGTTGGGATAGACTCCTACTTCTTGCTTTGGAGCAAAGTACGCATGCACGAACAATAGATCTAAACAATCTCCTACCTTGAATTATCCAATAATGCTCATGCACCAGAACTGCAAGTGCTTGAGCTCCGCAATGTTTGTTTTGGATATGAAAATATCTTGTTATGATTTGTGAAAGATGGGCTTCTCTTGGCAGAATCATTGGATGTTTTTGATCAGGTGTAAGATCTGAGTTTTTTAACCGTCCCCCTACTCTAAGGATCCCTTGATCATCAAAAAAAGGAGCTAGAGAAGATAGAGCGCTCTTTGATGAGACACAACAAGCTCTTTTTAGGGAAGCTATTTCATCAGCAAAATATCTCTTCTGAACAGACCTGACTAGCGCCATTTGGGCCTTAAAAAGATCAGAAGGCGAAAGCTCTTCATGACAAAAATCCAAAGTTTCCTTGCTCACTGAAAGTCCCTTCTTTTTGGCAACTTTTATTTTTAAACAGTGAATGACCTTGTGCCAGATGGCCGTATGTTTCCTAAGTTTGAAGTAGTCAGAATATTTCTCGTCAAGATGCCCTAAGTTATTGGATGACTGTGATATAGAGACTAGAACCTTAGCAATGACCTTCATCTCATCATTACCAACATCTTCGATTTGGTCAGAGGAAAATTCCTGGGGTGGATTCTTAAAATGTGAGTCTACCCCTTTAAACCAGTGAGGATGTTCCAACAAGTGCTGAACTGAAAGCCCTCGGGTACCTGCATCGGCAGGGTTGGAACTACCTTTTATATGTGACCAAGATATTTCAGGTTCAAATGTCTGAATCTCATTTATTCTGTTGGCAACAAAAGTCTTAAACTTATATGCAGGGGTATGAATCCACTTTATAACAATAAGCGAATCAGAAAAGGCTCTAATTTTGCTAATTGGCTTTTCAAGAGAGGAGCGAATAAATTTTAAAGCCTTTACAAGGAGATGAGCAGCCAAAAGCTCTAACCTTGGCAAGCTTAGTATTTTAAGAGGGGCTACACGAAATTTAGCGTAAAGAAGGTTACTAGAGCAATAGGAGTTATCTTTAAAAGATGCAACATAGATAACAGCCCCGTATGCTGATTCGCTTGCATCAGCATAAGCAAAAATTTCGAAACGGTTTGCAAGTGAGTCAAACAATTTCCTAGGAACTGAGATAGACGGGATTAACGAAATCTGATCTCTAAATTCTTGCCATTGAATTTGAAAAGAAGGAGGTACTTCCTCATCCCAATCTATTTTAAGTTTCCACAGATCCTGAAAAATAATCTTGAATTTAATTATACAAGGATACAACCATCCCATTGGATCGTAAACTCGAGCTAACTCCGATAAAACAGATCTTTTTGTAAGTCGCTCAGTATTAGGCATAGAAAATCTAAAAGAAAAATGATCAAGAGTGGGGTTCCATCTTAAACCTAAAATTGACGCGGAATCTCCAAATTCGACAAACTTAGTATTTTCACTTATTAAATTATTATTCTTCATACTTTTTAAAAGATCCGGAGAATTAGTTGACCATTTGTCTAATTTAAAGAGACCTGAACTTAAAATCGCACTAACGTTATTGGTCAACTTAAAAAGGGAGACTTCATCATCCGCCCCAAATAAAAAATCATCTAAATAAGTATTTTCCTTAATTACTTTAGAGGCCAAAGGGTAAATAGAAGCAAACTCTTCCGCCAAAAGATGAAGTGACCTAATTGCTAAAAAGGGAGAGGGAGCTAATCCAAATGGCACTCTACAGTATCTGTAAATTAAAATAGGATTTTCAAAATTTTTTCTCCAAAATATGCGCAAAAAATCCCTGTGCATTGGATCAATGGCTATTTGCATATACATTTTTACTATATCGGATGATACTACAAATTTAAAACCTCTAAAACGAGTCAAAACCCTACGAATGTCATTCTGTAAAGCATCTCCGGTTTCCAACAAGTCATTAAGAGAAAAGCCACTATCTGATTTTGCAGAACCATTTATGACCACCCGCAAGCTGTTAGAATCTTTCTTAAAAACACCTAAGTGTGGCATGTAAAATTGCTGACTATCTCTCTTTGGGTCATGCAACTCGATAGGGCCTACCGACTCTAAGTGTCCTTGAGATATCGCATCTTCCATAAATTCGGCATAACTATTTAATAAAGGAGGGTCTTTGGAGAGTTTTCTCTCTTGAGCCTTAAAGATTCTCAAGGCTTGAGAATACGAATCCCCTAACTGAGGGGGGCTCTTTACAAAAGGGAGAGCTACCTGAACTCTTCCGTCCTCCAACCTTCTTACGGATTCTCTAAAATGAATTTCTGAAGAGGAAGGTGGTAGGTTAGGGAGTGGTGTTGCTAAAGACTCAAGTTCCCACAATCTAGAAAAATCTTGTTCAGGCTCATTAAATAAAAGATTCAAATGTAACATGGGCTGGAATTCGTTACAGCTGGCTATGCCGGTAACGATCCAGCCTAGTTTGGAATTTTGAGCTGAGTTTGCTCCTTCTGGATTGTGAATCATCTGACAACAAAATATTTGTTGGCAAATTTGAACACCCAACACCATATCTATCTCCCTAGGCTCCATAAAAGAAGGATCAGAGAGATCCAGACCTTCTAAATAATTAAATTGCTGGCTATCTAAAGGCTTAGCAGGAAGAGTGAGATTGAGATCACTCATGATTTGAAATTCGCACGAAAAGGTCATTTGCGAATTTAAGGGCGAGGAAAAATCTGCTATAACAGCAGTGTGGTTTTCTCCCAATGTTGTGCCGCCTAAGCTAGTGACCTTCACACTGGACCGATGTGGCTTTAAATCTAAAACTTCAACAATTCTAGAAGACAAAACAGACACTTCACTACCGGTATCTAACAAGGCTCTAACCTTAAGAGCTCTACCTGCTTTGTCATGCATAATGACCAAAGCCCTACCTAGTAAAGGTACTGTTTGATTAAAGTCTACAAAAGAATTCATAAGAGCATTCAAGGCTTTAGGCGGAGTGACTGGTGGTGAGGGCTCAACTTGGACATCTCCCAACTCACTTTTTGCCTTTTGGGAATTCTCTGAATTAAAATGAAGCAAAGTATTGTGATCATGACCACACGTACCACATTTAGCTTTTTGGCACTCTGGAGTTTTATGACTTTTCGAAAAGCATATAAAACAAAGGTGAAGTCTTTTGACTTGCCAATACCTTTCCTTAGTGCTTTTCTTTAAAAAACTATCGCAACTTTCTGCCAAATGTTCTTTCTTACAGAAAGGGCATAAAGGATTTGAAGAATTTATATTAAGTACGCGAGCCGAAGTAGGCTTGGATGCAACGACTTTTTTAACGGAAGTGGTTTTTTCACTAACCTTAGTGTTAACCCCTTGGAGGGCATAGGCTCTCTTCTCAATGAAATCCAACAAACTTTCATAAGGAGGTATTTCTTCCTCATCTAATGACAATAGCCATTTTTCTCTGGAATTTGGATCGAGTTTCAGCATGATTTGCCTTACAATTAATGCGTTCCACTCGTCCGTTTTGATTTGTAAATTTGTTAAATTTTGCAATATGTCTCTTAAATTAATAACAAATTGGTTAAAAATATGAGAGGAAGGGTGAATAATCGGCTCTAATTTTAAAAATTTATCAATGAGCTTAAAGATTAATTCACGCTTTCTTTCATATTTACGTTTCAGAATTTTTACTGAAATAGGATAATTGAGATCCGAAATGTCAAGATTTTTTATAAGAGCAAGCGGCTCTCCCGACAAACAAGAAAGTAAATATTCCATTTTTTCGGAATTTTTAATATGAGTTTTCGAACCAACAGCCGCATCATATCTGTTCCAAAATGAATGCCAGTCCTCTAAAACGCCTCTAAATTGAGGTAGAGAAAGCTTAGGCAATTTGGCCTGCACTGGTGTGGCACTCAACGACTTAAGTGGGCTGCCGGGGGGAGTTCTTAAACTTGACATTTCCTCTCTCTTATTGCGAAGATTCACAATGTGATGGTTTATTAACAATGAGGCTTTTTCAATTTCATCAAGAGTCTTTAAAAATTCGTCATTAGAATCCAATCCAAATTCAAAAATATTTTTAGTTAAGTCAATAAAAGCTTTTTTAATGTCCTCTAGGTCTTGGAGGGAAGTATCGACTACACCAAAATTATTTAAGGTAGTTGACTGAATGTATTTAATATCTTTCTCTGCGGAGGTCCTTGCCCACCGCCATCTCCTTCTAATTGTATCAGCTTGTTTATCAGTCATTTTTTTTTTTTTTTTTAATTTAATAAATTTTATATAATCAAATATAAATTTGATAAAACTTGATAAAAAATATAAAAAAGAATTGGACTCTAATGTTTTTTTTTTTTTTTAATAAAAAATAAAAACTCTTTTTTTTTTTTATTTAAAAAAAGAATGGAACTTTTTTATTAATTATGCTAAGATAAATTATTTTAAAATAATTATAAAAAGATCCTATTAAACATAATTGAATAAAAAAAAAATATATGCACATTCCAAGAAAATTTTCTTCTTTCACCGTTTAACAAACTAAGCAAAAAAGATCGCACGTCCTGTCACGGGTCGCCAAGAATTTTTTATTATATGTTAACGCCAAAAAGGCTAAAAAAAAATAAAATAAATTGATATTTTAGGTTGGGGCGATCTTTTTGCTGTGAAGGTGAAAGAGGGTTTAAAAATAATAAATAATAAGAGTTTTTATTTTTTTTTTTCTTTTTTTTTTAATATAAAAATAATTTAATATATATAAAAATGATGTTAATAATATAAGGATGAAAACCAGCTTTTCTTTAGATGAGGATGAGAAGAGGCCCCGTTTGAGTAAAGTAAGATGCTTGATGAGATGAGAATATTCCCGATGGGGAGAAAGTTGAAATGCCAATGATAACTGATAATTTGTAATTTAAAAATTCCAGATTCCAAATTCAAAATTTGTCATTTAAGATTCAAAACTTTTCCCCTTCTCGGGACTCGCATGCATCAAGTATCGAGAAAGCCAAAGCCAAAATTGGTAGATATTGAGCAGAAAATGTCCGCTCAAATGAATTGTTCAAAAAAGGTTTCCTTTTCTTGAAAATGTCCTCAAAATTAAAGAAGGAAAAAAAAAAGGAAACGAACAATTCCCAATTATGAGGGATTCAAAATATAGGGCTCTTAAAATTTTAAGAAGAGCCCAGAATCCTCGAATGTAAGAAAAAAGACTTAGAGGTGAAGTCAAGAGTGAAAAGTACAATGAGCGGGGAGGGGAACTCACTCAGCCAGGACACCCACCCAGGTGAGGAGAGACCCCTGTTGAGCAATACACTAACCAGCTTTCAATGTTCTAAATATGAATCAATCCAAAGGCGCTTTGGCCTTAACAGGATTTCCCTAAATTTTATAAAATTTTAGGTTTTTTATTTTTGTTATGTTGGTAGAATGTAATTACATCGTTTAGTATCCATTCAAAACGATAAACATAGGATTTCACCAAATTTTATAAAATTTTAGGATTTTTCTTTTTGTTATGTTGGTAGAATGTAAATACATCGTTTAGTATCCATTCAAAACGATAAACAGGATTTCACCAAATTTTATAAAATTTTAGGATTTTTCTTTTTGTTATGTTGGTAGGGTGTAAATACATCGTTTGGTATCCATTCAAAACGATAAACATAGGATTTCACCAAATTTTATAAAATTTTAGGTTTTTTATTTTTGTTATGTTGGTAGCACTTCTTCTTATCACGTTAATCTATTGTATTTCTATCTGAATGGATTTATCCTAAAAATTGTTATTCCATTAGGGATGAAAATTACTAATATTAATAGATATGTTCCTAGATGACGTCATCAGGGAGCAAAATAGTCAAAATTGTCTTTTCGCCATGTTAAAGATAGGACAAATTTGAAATTTTGAATACCTCTCAAAAGTCACTTTTGATCCAAAATGAAATTTTACATCAAAGGTATCGGGTTTTTGATAGTATCTATTTGTATTTTAAATTTCATCCAAATCGGTCCAGCAGGGAAACCTGTAGCTTTGTCTAAAAATTTGAAAATTGAAGAAAAGACTAAAAAAAAAAAAAAAGAAAAAAAGAAAAAAAAAAAAAAAAAAAGGAAAAATAAGAGACTAACTTTTGACCTTCCGAAATCGGCAAAATCTCAACTTTGAGCCTATGCCATTCTTTTTGGGACTGGAATTTTTTTGAATTCGTGCTCAAAATAATCCTTATTTATTCTAGTTTAATATAAAAAAAATTTTGCATCGATATCTTAAAAACTTTTTGAGATATTCGCCCAGAAAGAGAAAAGTTTCTCAAAAAAATTTTTTCACGTCCCTATCTTTTATTAAGGATTTAAAATCATTCTTGATAATATAGTCTAGGGACGACTCGTCCATCTAAATGCAATGGGCCATTGACATCTATTGGAATATCAACTAAATGGTAGTATTAAGAGTTTCTTTGCTTTCTTTTGCTTTTCACATGCTCGGCGACGAGTCGCTCCCGCGACTCTTG
>JAKCPI010016641.1:0-19921 GCA_023213315.1 Euborellia annulipes | reverse complement strand
GAGTTATCTTCAACTCCTGAATTATAAGCTTATCTGCTTTATCCCCTCGGCTAATCGCCTCCTCGAGGCCGACCAAAGAAATCGCCTATTTTTGACAATTCCAGTAGTTTATAAACTATCCTTTATATCTCCATTCATAAAAATATTGTCAACATCTTTATCTATTACCTATAAAAACTTATGCTATTTCCTTTTTGTATTTACAAATTTATTATTCAAAACCACCCTCTATTTATTAATATTTAAAATTTTATATCCATTAAAAGAATAAATAAATAAATCTTCGTCACTCACTGTATATCATAAATATATTCGATGATCTTTAAAGGTTTTTTTTCCTTGTGGGGGGGGGGGGAGAGTATTTCAATATAAAAGTTGTTCAAGAAATCCCTCTCTCTCTTTTATGAGGTGTATAAATCATCCAACCTTCTAGTTTAACATCCTCCCCTCTTTTTTTAGAGAGAGATTTTTTTAACACATTTACATTGACCTTCTACACTTGAAGGTTTGAACTTGCTTAGTGTTGTTGTTGTTAAGAGCTGTGTTGTTGTTGTTGTCCCTGACGCCTTTTCATTGCTCAATGCAATTTAGAAGTAAATTAGATGAGAGGAGAGGGTTCAGCAATTAACAGGAACAGGAAAAAAAAAGAGAATAATAAAACTTCAATGGAAAAAAATTATCCAGGATTTTTTACTGTCACTGGTTAATGGAACGTAAACCGACCAAAAATCAGATTCTAAAGAATAGTCAAAATTTTATACTCTCTAACACTCTTAACTCATCACTAAATATCTAAAATTTGATTAATTGGTTTTATGTTTTTATTAATAAAAATAATTATTACATTAAAAAGTATTATTTTTTTTCTAAAATTATTTCAAAACATTCTTCAAAAAGTATTTATGTCAAAAATTCTGAAGGAAATTCACGTTTTGAGGGCCAAAAAAGTGGGTCTTATAAAATGGTCCGTCTGTGATCAGAAATGAAGCATGAAGGATTGATCTAGGATATTAAAATTTTATACGTATTTAAGTTTGGCACCTCGCTGAGACGTAAAAATAATCTTTTAAATAACTACCAGTCACACCAGAATTTTTAGTTAAAAAATTTATCTACTTTTGTATTCAAAAATTATCTTTTGGAAAATCTCTGATCTTAATTCACTAATCAATAAATTAAAGCCATCCCCCCCCCCCCCCTCCATCGTCCTATTGATTAAGTCAAAAAACTCCGACTGACAAGGGAAAGAATCGGAAGAAGATGAGTCCCAACAAAACTTGATGACTCCAAATCAATAGACGTCATCGTCTAAAAAAAAAAAAAAAACCGTGCCATCGGCGATATTTGATTAAGACGAAAACTTGAAACAAGACTTTAATCTAATATCGAAAGAATTGACAAAAAAAAAAAAAAAAAAAAAACACGCAATAAATCCAATTATTTTGAAATTTTTCTCAATTCGAAAACGAACTCTCAGGTCGTTACTTGATCTCTCTATTTCAAGATAAATAAATTATTAAAGTGATGTTTCCACATATATATATTTGTTTTAATGAACTTTTTCAGAATTTCTTAAGCTTCTATTCTTCTGCTATTTTTGATACAGTTCATAATAACAAGTATAATTTTTAAGTAGGCCTTAGGTATTACTCGTTCTTACCAATTCTTAGTCTTCCTCGGATAGTAGGAATGAATAGGGCTACTGTAGCTAGAAAGTTTTTACTTTCTCTTACCTATGTATATATGTAATATATATATAGAGAGAAAGTATTGGATTCATGTCAAAAATTCGATGTCGAGATTTTGATGGATCTTCACGTTTTGAGGACCCCTGAATCCAAAAAAGTGGTTTTCGCGACATGGTCTGTCTGTCTGTGTGTGTGTGTGTGTGTCTGTGTGTGTTCAATTTTAAGCATGAAGGAATTGAGCTACGAGGTTGAAATTTTATATTTAAGTTAAACACCCCCGGGACCGCAAAAATAAGCTTTTAATCAAAATCGGCCAAAGAGTACTAGTACTTTACTGATGTACTTTTTCAGAATTTTTTCGATTTTCTCAAAATTCGCTCTAACGATTTTGATTAAAATTCAAAAATCAATTATTTTTTAGAAGCTCTTTCAAATGTATATTCTGATTTTGCTCTCAAAATTGTTTGAAGACCACTTTACTCTTGTATTTCATAGGGAAGATAGGAGAAATGGTTGCCATGGTAACAAAATATAAATATTTTCCCATACTTATAAATTTTACATCTTACAAGTTAATTCAAATGTTACGTACTGTCGGGAACTAAATATATGTCGACAAGAAAAATCTGGTGTGACAAGCACAGAACACAACTTTCGATTACCGAAGGTAAGAGAAAGTTGTGTGCTGTGCGCCAGTCACACCAGATTTTTTCATTGGGATGGTTTGCCCAATTCGGTCGATGGGAAATCAATTTTTCTAAGTCTCACTTAAACTTGTTATCTCTTTTGCTAAGTCCCTCCCTCCTCGCTTCTTTTCTTCGGACTCAGGTCCTCATAAATACCATATTGGCTTCACTGAGGATGGACGATATCATGTCAAGAGAAATATTTGCCTTATAAATTGATTTTATTTCTCTTTTTATATATTTCTTCATTAAAAATGTATTCGCGAGTCAAAACATAAATTCCTATTTAAACCTCAAAATCTTCAGTGAGGTTTTTGAGGATCAATTAATTTTTTGGAGATTGGATTCAACATGCAAAGTAAAAGTAATCCCAGCTTGTACCTCAAAATCCTACTTACGGACGGTTTTACAACTTTGAGATTTAAATCAGAACTGCAGAATCTACAATAATAGAAAATTTCTTTATGAATACTAATTTGAATTCTGAACTATTAATATAATATTAGAATGGTGATGATAGCCCAGATAGAATTTTTAATATCCCCTTAAAAAAAAAAGAAAAATTATAAGACCATGGAAAAATTTTACGATTATAAATCTAGAGTTGCAATTCAACTCGGGTTCAAGACCCGCTTGCCGTAAAAAATTATCGAACATTGCCAAAAATATATAACTAGCTGCTATTCTTTTCTTTACTTTCTTTCTTTCTCATTGCCAATATCTTCTCCTGGGGTAGGTAAGTGGGAGGTGTGGTATCACAAAGGGCCCTAAAGACCGTTCGTTCTCTGCTAACACTATAATATAAGTAAAATTTTTTTAAAACTTTCTTAACCCTCACTATTCGAGGGTAATTTGTAAAATTTATGTACATAATTCTATGAAGGTCTACTAGAAAACCGATGTTTTTTTTATAATTTATCATCAAATCAGTAACGACAAAAACTTCTAAATTACATTACAAATTTCCGCTAATTAATTAAAACAATCGAGGCGTGACGAGAGATCACTGCCCTTCTGATGAGATTTCGCCACATTTTTGTTGTTCCTTGTTATTAGAGTTGCTCGTGAGAAAAGGTGGTTAGGGCAGGTCCATTTGTACATAGCACTTTGCCTGTCCTCTTGCCTCATTCATTCATTTCAACCATTTCATGGTTAATTAATGTAAAAAGCTCTCTTCTCTTATTACATATCTAACAATCACCATCAATAATACAATTTTACCCAAAAGTGTCTCAGCGAGAGAATTGTCTTCCAATTAATTTAAATAAATAACGACGGATGAGTTAATTGGTTTTTACTTGCTAGACGAGTATGGATTACAGGAGTACTTGATGAACACGAGTTATCCGAACTAGGACTTATTTTACATATCATAGGAAATTACGAAACTGAACGAAATAATATGTTTATCTATAACCTATGAACAATGGGGCATAAATTTATCTTCTAATCAGAAATTTTATTACTGTTTAATATATAATTATTATTATTAGTTCGAAATTTTTTAAGCCTAAGGGAACTTGATAATTTAACCTAAATCTAAAACTCTTTTATGACCCATCATCTACCTCTAACTTATTTATTACACCTTTTAATAACTTCCAAGATTTTATGTTTTTCATCTTAAATTATATCTGTATTTGTTTTGAGATCGTCCATTTAGAATATATCTTTTCACTATAAAAATTTTATTTCTTTTGATAAAGACACATTAGTTGTGGGATGAGTTTGTGTTTATTATTATTATTTGAAATTCCTATCGGGATCCCCGCGGTGCTTCCGTGGACGAAGACACACACCTCAAACCCAACTGGCCTCTGGTCGTAGCCATCTACCGGCATCCCATGAAGTTACATCATTTCCTAACTCCAACTCCTGCTGCGTTCGTTTCTAGCTAGTGAACTAATTACTATTTCTGGTTCCTTTTATCCAATCTCTTCTATTCTAGGGAGGATGTCCTAGTTTGTGTTCAATTACTGGACTCGAACCAGAACTACCTTTTCCTAGTTCGCCGATGACTCAGGTATCTTTCATAATATCGAAGCAAATATGCTGATTAGTATAGTTCCGGAAGTTTCTTTGTCAATTAATATTATAAAATTCGAATGATTTCTTCATCTTTAATGTAAATTGAAAGAGAAATTAGGACCAGAAAAGGAAAAAAAAGTTGAAAGAAGAAAGTCTGATAAGGCAAGAGAGAGGTGGAGGTGGGTTAATCTAGAGTTTGGTTGGTGATGTTTGCTCATGGTTATGCTCACCTTTAATGGAGTAGCTGAGGGTGGGGCTCTTATCAGCGACCCTCAGCCACCGCAGCCAGAGATAAGAGCAATGACGATGTGCCACTGCTTCGCAAACACACGTGTCGATGCATGCCAGCCGATGATTAAAACAATGGTGGAAGGAGAGACTACCTTGTTAAATCTAACGACGTATACACTAAAAACAATAGGAATTTTATTATCTATCTAAACACCGGCGCAGTTACTAACATCGTTATTAAATTTAATTCGTATCTCTCTTGAATCATAATGCACTTTTATAACTTTTTTTCACTTTTGAGAACTACGTAACAATGAAAACAAACATGGCAGCTCAAAGCGCGAGAGGAGGAAGAGGGGGAAGTCATTTCTCCAAAATTTCGGCGCTACCTTCATTTTTCTTCGGAAGATACATTAAATTTTTTATAATGATTGATTTTTGACCTTTTTAATAAAAACTTTTGAGAAGTTACAGAGAAACGGTGAGAATAGAGTGGGAGAGATAATGACCACCCCTCCTCCCCTATGTTTGTTTTCATTGTTACGTAGTTCTCACGAGTGAAAAACCTTATGAAAGTACATTGCTTATCAACTAATCAATCATTCATTTTATATGTCGACACAAAAAATCTGGCGCGACTAGTCACACCAGATTTTTTATATTTTATCAATTATTAATACATATATAAGTTATCGAGTTTACACCTTTTACAAAATACCTTTTTCTAACAAGGTCATAGAAAAGAAAATTATAGATTCTTATACAATAAAAACATTGGGAATATTTTTATAATATATTTTGTATCGTTTTACACACAACATTATTTCGTTTACCACAACATGGCATTTTTAATTAAGTCTCTCGTTCAGCATTTTTATTTATACCAATATACTGTTATAATCATGTAGGTGTATTTTCGTATTTGATTATAATGATACACGAAAAAACAATAAGCTGTAATTTTTGTTTAAAAAAAAACAACAAATCAGTCATTTTGAAAGTTCCCTTGACCTACTTGTAATCAAGGGAAACAATTAAGATTCCAAAGATCCATCCTTTCGATTTATTCATTTGTGTGAATAAAATTTATGACATTATAATAAAAATGTTGAATTAGAGATAATAAATTATTATTATTCTTTTACTTTCTTAAAATTGAAGGGTTGTTGAAGGCTAGAAAACATTTTTTTTTTTTTTTTTTAATCGACATTTCTGGTCCCATAACAATTTGAAATTTTGAATTGCTGGAAACTAAATTATAAGTCGCCAGGAAATAATCTGTTGTGCCCCACTTTCTGGTAATAAGTGCCGACCCCTCCATGTGGAACTAAAATTGATTTCTTTTAAATTTTTGAATATTTTTTTTTTTTTATTTTATTTATAAGATCATTGACTTTCTAGTCATGATAAAATTTTATAAAATGGCCATTTTAATATTAATATTTCTCCACACATTAAAAGTTTTTTATTCTATACATAAATTTCAAATAAATTTTACAAGCCTGTTTTTTCAATTTTATTGACATTTAACAACCGATTCCAACTTCATTGGACAATGTCACCAACTTAATTCGACATTAAAAAGAAAAAAAAAATACCATTGCCATATTTCAAGTTTTTTATTAGTTTATATATATAGCACATAAATCAAGGGAAAATATGAAAATATTACCTAAATTAAATGTAAATTGGCTAAAATTGTTAACATATTTGATTATAGGTTATGTTGCTGTTAATTTGAAAAATTATATAGGCCTATATATAAATTTTTTTTTTTAATTTGATTAAATTCTCATCTGATTATAAATAAATAAATAACTCTAGGTTAAGTTTCAAAAGGTTTTTATTTTTAGCTTATGCGCATTTCGACGTTAATACATCATCATCAGAGCTTTGACACAAACTTACTGAGAAACTAATTGTGCCACAGCTCTCTGATGATGTATTAAAGGGGTTCAGGAGCGACGTCTCTTACCTTCGGTAATCGAAAGTTGTGTTCTGTGCTTGTCACACCAGATTTTTTGTGTCGACATATATTTAGTTCCCGACAGTACGGAACATTTGAATTCAGATGTAAAATTTATAAGTATGGGAAAATATTTATATTTTGTTACCATGGCAACCATTTCTCCTATCTTCCCTATGAAATACAAGAGTAAAGTGGTCTTCAGAAGATTTCAATCGCAAAATGAGAATATACATTTTAAAGAGCATCTAAAAAATAATTGATTTTTGAATTTAAAAAAAAATCGTTGGAGCAAATTTTGAGAAAATCGAAAAAAACTGAAAAAGTACATCAGTAAAGTACTAGTACTCTTTGGCCGATTTTGATTAAAAGCTTATTTTTCCGGTCCAGGAGGGTGTTTAACTTAAATATAAAATTTCAGCCTCATAGCTCAATTCCTTCATGCTTAAAATTGAACACAGACACACCCACCCACACACACACCCACACACCCACCCACACACCCACACACAGACAGACCATGTCGCGAAAACCACTTTTTTGGATTCAGGGGACCTCAAAACGTGAAGATCCATCAAAATCTCGACATCGAATTTTTGACATGAATCCAATACTTTCTCTCTATATATATATTACATATATACATAGGTAAGAGAAAGTAAAAAAAAACTAGACTATTATAAGGAATCTTTCAATGCGGTTTTTTTTTTTAATGAATTAAATTCATAAGAGATTATTGGGACATCGAGCTAAAATTTTTTTAATGACTTATAAAAAAATTATCGTAATTAATTTTTTTGTTAGCAAGCAAATACAAAAAAAACAATCTGTCCCAATAATCTTGAATTTTTTTTTAATTTAAAAATGAATTTATTGTTATTATTAATCACATATTAATTAAGAAATTTTTAAAATAAGCTTAGATGATTTATTTAAAACAAACTGACAAATTAGTCCAGCATTCTTGCAGTAGATGGCAGTCTAATCTAACAGCTGATCCCCTTTTGGCCTATATCTGACCTATATTTATATATTTTTATGCTTTTATAAAAGAAAGATACATAATATATAATAACATTTATAAAGTACCGTATTTATTGTTAAAAGATCAATGAAGATCAACCCAATGCATTAAATATTATTAGCTACCCAGCTAGCAGAGACCCGTCAAAATGACGTCGGAAACTGGTCAGAGATGACCAGAAATGACGTTATGTTTGACGACAAAATGACCTAAAAATCACGGACTAATGTCACAGACCGATGACGACATTTTGAAACGTCAAAAAAACGTGATTCCGTGACTTTTTTTGACCAATTTTTTGACGTCAAAATGACCTAAAAATCACGGACTAATGTCACAGACCGATGACGACATTTTGAAACGTCAAAAAAACGTGATTCCGTGACTTTTTTTTGACCTTTTTATAATCTGATGGATAAATAAAATGAGAAACAAACTCACATATAAAATTAAATTGTATTAATAATATAATATAATTATAAAACACATTATTTTAGCAAATAACAGTTAAATACATTTCTTCTCTATCCATATAAATGACAAAAATAGGAAAGTTGAAATTTAATATATATATGACTAATTATAAAATAATAATTGAGAGATTTAATTATTCAATTTTTAATTTTAATTAGTACCTATATCGATATTTTATTTTAATACTTTTGTAAAAACGCGATTTTCTATACACTATTATATAAAAGACAATGTTACAGACTATAGCCATTACAGGATCATCATTATTTATAAATTCAACAGCAATAAAAGACATGACTTCATTAACTGCCACCATAGAAAATAGACTGTCACTAACTGAACCGGTACGATCCTTTGTGTGTGCTAACAGTTGCGCATGCTCGAAATGCATGTGCATGCGCGAAATGTGTGCGCATGCGTATTAAAATAAAAATATGGAGGTAAGAGAAAGTAATAATATGTGTCGTGATCGGTACCTGATCGGTACGTCTTTATAATGTGATATTTTGCACGTTTTAAAGACGTTACAAAAAAGACGTTTTATTTTAGGTTATAATTAGTCATTTGACGTCTTTTGACCAGTTATGACCAATTTCGGACGTCATTTTGACGAGGTTCTGCTAGCTGGGTACCATTCTGACATCTCTTGGCAAATTTTTGAATTACTTGATTTTTTGGGCATACTTTTATGACACACTACGCCATCTTATCGGGAAAAACATGCATAACACCTTCGCTTCCGTAGCCCCTTAACTTCGAAATGTACATAAGCTAAAAATAAAAACCTTTTGAAACTTAACCTAGTGTTATTTATTTATCTATAATCAGATAAGAATTTAATTAAATTTAATGAATGTTTTAACTAGTGTCACGGTGAATTCTTTGTATAATATTTTTTCAATTTAATTTTATGGCATTTTCGGTAGTTGAAACTATATAGGCCTATTATAGAATGTCTTTTTTTGGGAGATAACAAATTTCTTCTTCAACCATCATCGTCTCAGTCCGATATCGTACGATTTTCGACTTTATAGAGGAATTGTTGCCTGCCTTCCCGCGAATATATTTATACCATGGGTTGACATTATCAACATTGAATTAGCTTACTCGTTTCGAGCTTAAGTTTCTTTTAAGCACAATTTTTGGGGTAATTCTTCACCCCTTTACAGGCCCCCTGCTTTAGAAATATTGAAAAAATATAAATTATTTATTAACTCTCTCAATGTCAGTTAAGACGATACTGACTTCATTATTCAAATTAACAATATATTTCATTATCTATTGAATGGAATATCGATCAATTGAATATTCACAAGTTTTCTTAACTGAATGGAAATTCGAGTTAATAAATAAAAGGCCTCAAGGCCTATCTTTGTAACGAGTGTAATTGGTGTTCGATACGTCTGAAATTATTCATGCTTATTGAATTTATTTTTTTTTTTTATATCTACTTAGGAAGTTACGTCTCCTTTCTTTGTGTATTGACGTTACACTTATTTTAATCATTTGATACTGTTGATAATTAAATGACTTGATGTAAGTTAAAATTAAATGCGACTTACATATTGAATATATCTAATATATTTTACGTAATTATAAAAATAGAAAATAATTTTTGATATTTGTGCTATCCTTCTAATGAAAATTCGTTAATCTAAATGCTATTTACCTATTAATATGAATAGTCTAATCAATATGTGAATTAATCTTGTAGTCGAGTTAATTTGTTGGGCAAATTGGGAAACAATATAATCACTATAAAAACAATACTTTCTCTCTATATATATTAACATATATAGAGGTAAGAGAAAGTAAAAAGTTGTATGAAAATCGAGAAAACTTGGAAATTTTCGTTTGTGGATGTTTAACTAGAGCCAATTGAAGTCATTTAGGCTGCCTATCTTGCAGGCGATTGAAGAGATGATTAATAGGGAATAAAGCAGTTAAGGCTCTCGGGAGTTAGCGTGCTGGCCTACCAAGGATCGCGGGTTCGGATCCCAAGCAGTCCGATGATTTTATTTAAGCCATTTGGCTTAAATAAGAATGGCTGGACCTGAAATAAATGTATTAATTAATCAACGGTTATCGTCTCTCTTATATGGCCTGAGTTGCCGAAAAGACGGTGTGAGTGTGAATGACAAAAAAGTGTGAGTGTTTTTGAAAAAAAAAATCTGGTGTGACTGGCGCACAGCACACAACTTTCTCTTACCTTCCGTAATCGAAAGTTGTGTTCTGTGCTTGTCACACCAGATTTTTTGTGTCGACATATATTTAGTTCCCGACAGTACGGTACATTTGAATTCAGATGTAAAATTTATAAGTATGGGAAAATATTTATATTTTGTTACCATGGCAACTATTTTTCCTATCTTCCCTATGAAATACAAGAGTAAAGTGGTCTTCAGAAGATTTCAATCGCAAAATGAGAATATACATTTTAAAGAGCATCTAAAAAATAATTGATTTTTGAATTAAAAAAAAAAATCGTTGGAGCAAATTTTGAGAAAATCGAAAAAAACTGAAAAAGTACATCAGTAAAGTACTAGTACTCTTTGGCCGATTTTGATTAAAAGCTTATTTTTCCGGTCCCGGGGGATGTTTAACTTAAATATAAAATTTCAGCCTCATAGCTCAATTCCTTCATGCTTAAAATTGAACACAGACACACACACACACACACACACACAGACAGACCATGTCGCGAAAACCACTTTTTTGGATTCAGGGGACCTCAAAACGTGAAGATCCATCAAAATCTCGACATCGAATTTTTGACATGAATCCAATACTTTCTCTCTATATATATATTACATATATACATAGGTAAGAGAAAGTAAAAAAAGCAGTCAAGATTATAATCCTGAGTCGAAGAGAACTCGAGTTCTAATCCACCTAATGGCGAGAAAACTCTATTTCAGATGCCTCTTCCTGAGGAAGGAAACGGGGACCCATCTCTGTTTTCCCAAATTACTCCTCAGAGTAATCACGTGATAGGTCTGACACTAATGACTGAAGAGAAGAGAATATCTTATTCAAATGTATAGATCTCAAAAAATATTTATCTATTTTCTCTTGAGTAAGGAAATGGGAACCTACCTCAGTATTTTTTTTTTTTTTTTAATCTCTCTTAATTCCAATTACAGAGAGGCGGAGGAGATATTGGCAATGTTTGAAAATTTTTACGGTTAGTAGGATTTGAACCCGAGTTGTAGAGCAACACTAGATTCGTAATTCGTAGCCTATCCGATTAGCCTCTCCCAATTAATTACTCTTCAGAGTAACCACATCGTTTCAGTTCTGACACTAATAACTAGAGACCGGACAAAAAAGCATAAAAAAATGGAAAAAAAGTGCTTAAAAAAGCATAAAAAACTTGAATAATAAGTTGTTAAATAAGCATAAAAGTTGAAAAAAACCATCTCATAAGCAATTTTTACTCATACCAATGGCGTATAAAAATTTTTTTTTTTTAAAGAAACTAAATTTATTCCGCCCCGCCCTGCGAAAAATTTTGTTTTTGCGGAACCAAATTTTTTCACCCTGCGGAAAAAATTTTTTTTACAATGCTATAATTTTTTTTTTTTTTTTTTTTTTTTTGGGGGGGGGCCCTCCCCCCCCCCCTTATACACGTCCCTGGTGTATGCGTGTGTGAATGGGAAAAAAGTGTGTTTTTTAATAAAAAAAAAAAAAATTATAAATTTTCGTAAAATAAGTTCAAATAAGCACGAAAGGGAAAAAAAGCATGAAAACTCAAAAAAAAAGCAAAAAAAGCATAAAAAATGCAATCTCAATGCACTTAGTTTTTCCTAATTCGTATAGAAATTAAATATCTAATGGTTGCTTATAAAATTGAGCAATAAGCATTTTGCTTAAAATCCGGTCTCTACTAATAACTGAAAAATAACAAGATCTTTCAGGCAGCATTCACAAATAATGCATTATATATTTTATAGTATGAAATATTCATTTTATTGAAATAGAAAGTTTTAATTTTGTTACTTGATATTATTATTTATTTACTCCAGGCTACCCCTATTTTGTCGTTCATTAGATTCCCCTAGAGATGATCCTCTTTAAAAAAAGGACATTAAGGATTATCTTTTATTTTTATTCGGTAAATTACCCAATTTTTCGCCCCTCTTGTTGCTTACTTAATTGTAGATAATTGGTTGAAGCGCAATTTAAACTTAAAATTGTTTCTAATTATTGTTACATTTATAAATAGATAGTAACTCTGTTAAATAATTGCACCCGCCATTATGGAATTTTGCCAATTGATTGACTTGTCAATGGATAACAAAAGGACATTGGTTCGTTCTCTCCTTTATTACGAGCTGTCTGCATGCCAAAGGGTAGTCTTTTGCTCTTTATTAAATCCAATCCAATCATACGCGTTTTCTCTCTTTTAGAAAAAAATTTATCTTAAATTACATTGGTTTTCTACTAAGAAAAAAATTCTTATAAAGAATTTTAATATAAATTATTAAATTTTAAATCGCTCCCATTAATAGAAGCGAAGCAAACTGGGGAACTGAACTTTAAGCTATTGAAACATAATGAGAAAATAAATTATTGTTTCTCCTCGCACATTTATTTCCATTGTTATTCACTTAGAGAAATCTACATATAACTACCCTCTCAAATTTTTTGAAAATCTTAATAACGTTTTCTAACTGTTATTAGGCCTACTTATTAAATATTCAAATATGTGTTGATATTATGGATACAAACTTGAAGATTTATTATTAGAGGAATTTTTAATCATAGATCACATTTTTGTATTGAATATTTATTAAAATTATTAATACTGTACAACATTTCGACTGCTTATTCTGCAGCCGTTATCAAGTACTGTGCACTTGCTTCGACTCAAGTTAACCAACTGTCATGTTCGTTACGTGCCTTTTTATATACAGCGACGTCAGTGTCATCTGTCGGCATTTCTGTGAAGTTAGATTCAAATTTTCCCGCTATTTTCACTCATTTCCATGAAGTTACTCACAATTATCAAAGCAAGTGTTTACATTAAAAGCATGATGTTACAATAAGTTTCCTGAGTTTGATTTTGGAGATTTATATATTGATATGATTTTGTAGAAACAGTATGCATTAATTAAAATTAATTGAGTAAAGGGGTTGGAGAGAAATAACCAGCAACTTTACAGCTCCACCTGACGTCCTTTTATTTGGCAGATATTTCGATGCGTAGAACACACATCATCTTCAGTGCCGCGAGGATATAGTAGGTGGGCTTAGTCTATTTATATCAAATGCCTTAGGGGCGTTATACATAGCGGAGGTGCCTTCTCTAAGCTGATGACCGCTCTGTGTCCATAGCTGCTATGGACACAGAGCGGTCATCAGCTTAGAGAAGGCACCTCTGTTATGTATAACGCCCCTAAGGCATTTGATATAAATAGACTAAGCCCACCTACTATATCCTCGCGGCACTAAGATGATGTGTTCTACGCATCGAAATATCTGCCAAATAAAGGACGTCAGGTGGAGCTGTAAAGTTGCTGGTTATTCTCTCCAACCCCTTTACCTACTCATCCCAGCCTAATATTCAAACTAAAATTAATTGATTTGTAGGTTTAATCTCGTTTTGTAGTATTCGAGCAGGTTAATAATTTACTGCATTTACTGTCGGAAATGTTTATTTGGTTGACGACTGCTGCAAAGTACAGTTTCGGTCACATAGAACTGGTCAGCATTAGACCTGAGAACAATTGTATATTTGTTTTCCAAATATTTATATATAGGCTATTTGTTTATTAGAATTGGCCTATGTTTCTTGGTCTTAGGCTATATATATTTTTTTTATCTTCAAATAAATTTCTTATATTATTTCTATTATTAATATTCATATTCACATCCCATTCTTCTAACAATTATTATAATCATTCTATATTAAATATCTTCCCATGAAACTATTTTTATTATCAAATAATTAAGAAGAAAAACGATTTTCTGAATAAACATATCTAATGAATAATTTTAATTGATGAGAATTTCAAGACTTGTTTCTTCGTATAAGTCTTTTATTTCTGTTGAAACGGACATAACGCAGATTATTTCTTTAAAATTATTTTCTTGTTTCTAAAGAAAATCTAAGAAACGTGGCATATGATAGATTTGGTAATTTAATATTCCACTCTTTATCTAATATTATTATAATTTTGACAAATAAAATGGTTGATGATTTATAAACTTGAAATACGTTAATATTTCGCAGCTCGTTTGACGTTGGTTTAAATAATTCAATTTGAACAAGTGAGATAAAAAAAAATAATTCAAAAGACAAGAGACATAATAAACTAGAAATGTAACAAGAAAATTTTGCATAATTTAATATTCACTTGAATTGTTTCGTAAAATTCAACAAATGAAGCAAAAACTGTCTTGCTCTGCTGATTGCGTTATAAGAATACATCAGCTCCAACCAAGTTCTTTAGCATTTAGGAGGGAGATTCTGGGAGGTTGTCACCACTAAATTCTATTTATTTAACTTAATTATTGATGAAGTAGCAGGACGGATACAGGACCGGTACAGCTTTGCGAGTTTCTGACACACAGTGTTCGCAACAACAATTAGAAGCTGTAGATTATTTTTATCTTTTGAAAATCTGGCAAAATGGTTGGCAAACTGACAAGCTTACAACCCCATTCTTTAAACTTTAAAATGCCTTTCAAATTACCTTTGAGCGTTCCAATTTATTTCAATACTCATCGGGTGTCATGAACCTCCAATTTTCAGCTTCGACTAAACATTCAATAAACTGCTGTTCGATTATAGGCTATATATATTTTTTCAATTTAAAATCTTTTTCGACATCGGAGGCCTTTAGACCTCGTCTCTATTTGTAGGCAGTGGAATCAATTGTTGTCGCATTAAAGGGGATTCGAAACTCTGACCCTTGGACCAGGAAGCAAGACTTCTACCACTGTGCGGTAGCGATTAGTTAAATTAAAATCCTTGCAATCTAATCAATAATAAATTTCTAGGAACCGACCGAATATTCGGTTTCGGCCAAAAACCAGCAGAAACCTGAGTTTGAAAAGATGGGATGAGACTCACACACAAAAAAAAATTTGCCGGAAGCCTGGAAAGGGGTGGAAAAAAATTAGATTTCCACGAGAGGAGAAAAAAGTTTCCACTCGACCGAAAAGGGGCGGAAATTAAAATGATTTTGACGGAAGGGAAAAAGTTTCGGTCGGACCCTACAAATTTCAGTCCTTCATCTTCAGGAACTAAGCTCTGTCTTGTATCTTGTCTCTTCTGTCTATTCAACTACGTTGGTCATTTGTGTTAGCTACTTCCAGAAAGCAAAAACGAATTAATTTTTGCAACCCATGATATACAGTATATTCCAATATTTTTATTTCCTTGAGTTTTTAAATAACCATTCTCTTTGGCGTTTGAACTTAAATCGATTCTGATTCTGATTTTAACAATTAAAAGCGGAGGCTTTTATTTTTGGCTGCTCTTGCCCCGTTTCCTGTTATACAAGTGCACATTTTAAATATTCTAGATATAATAACTTACATTCTCAGGAGCTTACGTTAATTGTGATTACATGAATGGCGACCATGAGTTATCCGATCTAAGACTGGCTTTCTTCTATGCCAATGTTATTATCGGCTGCATCTTTAATTTCTTCTATATTAGACCTAAATAATAAATAAGATAAGAAATTTGAAGTTAATAATAAATAGTTTGATTTAAAATTTTGCAATTATATACCAAAAAGAAAGAGAGAAGGAATAATGTGAAATGATAAGCGATAAGCGACCTTTGCAAGAGCCTTGAACTTTCTTTTTTCGTTTAATGGATTTATTAAGTCGACCACACATCAACAACTGAATGTATGTTGATGGGAGGGATGATGTTGTTGTTGTTGGTTTTTTCCCTGCGGGAGAGATTATGATCTTTGATCCAGCGGGGTACTACATATATAGTATGTAGATATACAATTGTTACTGTATATGGATGAGGAGCCGAGGGGCTCCGCCTCTGCTTATCGATTTGGCCCAACAGAGAGAGAGAGAGAGAGAGAGAGAGAGAACACCGGCCATATTATATATCTAACTACGTTTTCTGCGAAATAGCAAAATCGATAAACCATCGGTTCCAAAAAGGAATAATTCCTGCAGATGATTTGGTAATGACTCCGAAACGCTAACGATCAATTAGAAGATTTTAGGGAGCGAGATATTGAATTAGATAAGGTACAGTAGAAAATCGATAATCCGAAGCAATTGGAGATAGGCGTGTGTCAGTATGTGTGTGTGTGTGTGTCCGTGAACAAAATATCTCAAGAACGAAAAGAGCTATGAGGTTGAAATTTTATATTCAAATAAATATAAATAAATAAAAAATATAAGCAACTTGTGGTTTCATACTACCTGTCAAATTCCGTCCAAGAAAGAAACCACAAGTTGCTTATATTTATTTAAATTAATTTGGACTGCATCCACCATTTTATCAAATTTTATATTCAAGTTAGGCATCCCACTGGCACAAAGCTTTTGAACAAAATCTGTCAAAAAGTGCTATTAATAGAATGCAAAAAACATTTACGTTATTCTATAGATCCTAACTTTCCAAAAAAATAAATAAATAATAATAATTTTCTCTATATCTCTGATGGTACTTTTGGAATCTGGGTAGCCCATATATCTTACAATATCCCGACACTAAAATCACTGTTAGACTGTGTTATTAGTTTCGGGATCCAATTCCCTCTCAGCGTATTATTATTAGATTAGCGGTTTTGAGATTCAACTACTAATTAACATCATTAATGATTAATTTGTCAAGTGGTTTTAATATATTCCCTAAGACAAAGTTTGAATTTTAAAAATTTACTAATCTCATCTTTTTACTTTCTCAATTTAAGGGGGTTCAGGAGCGATGTCTAAACGTACTTAAAAAAAAAAAAAAAAAAACTAAACTATTATAAGGAATTTTTCAATGCGGTTTTTTTTAAATGAATTAAATTCATAAGAGATTATTGGGACATCGAGCTATAATTTTTTTAATGACTTATTAAAAAATTATCGTAATTAATTTTTTTGTTATCAAGCAAATACAAAAAAAACAATCTGCCCCAATAATCTTTATTTTTTTTTTAAATTTAAAAATGAATTTATTTTTATTATTAATCACATATTAATTAAGAATTTTTAAAATAAGCTTAGATGATTTATTTAAAAACCAACTGTCAAATTAGTTCAGCATTCTTGCAAAAGATGGCAGTCTAACAGACGATATAGTATTAGCCTATATCTGACCTATATTTATATATTTTTATGCTTTTATAAAAGATACATAATATATAATAAAATTTATAAAGTATTTATTGTTAAAAGATCAATGAAAATCAACCAAATGCATTAAATATTATTAGCTACCATTCTGACATCTCTTGGCAAATTTTTGAATTACTTTGGGCATACTTATTATGACACCAACCCCTCTTATCAGGAAAAACATGCGTAACACCTTCGCTCCCGGACCCCCTTAAGAGATATGCATCTCTTGTTCAGATTGTCGCGTTTTGGTGCCAGAAGGAATGATATGTCTTCCCTTAGGACAAGTATTCCTAATTTCCCTCCATCGCATACCACTTGTTTATTTGCTCAAATATTCTCATACGCAACTGAAATTATTCATTCATGCATTTGAACATAATTCTACATTGTCTGTTTTATGTACTTCCCAGGTGGATGAATCTAGATAGCATAGATGGTTTCACAAATTCCTTTTAAAGATGAAATTCCGAATTCCACATAGATTTTCAATTAGTGTCCACTGGAGGGTGTGTTGGAAAAAAAGGGTGAGCTCTTTTAAAGGAGAAGGATTATAATAAATATTAAACACTCTTTTTTTTTTTTGAGCTTCAAGTTGAAATGATTTTGAACAATATAGATAGACAAAGGAAAGAGGATAAACACATGAGTGAACCAGAACAATATCAATATCTAGAACTATTTTTATCAAACTTGCAAAGCGATTGAGAGATGTTTGTAATGAAAGAGTAAGAGGGAAATGAATCCGAAATGGAATACAGTTCTCTCTTTCTCGTTATTATCCATTAGTCTTATTAGGTTAGCCCCTCTCCCTTTTCGTTCAACCGAACACATTTATGTTAATAGAGTCAGCCAATGGGCTTCTCTTGATTGACAATCTTGCTTGATGGAATTGTTCAAAATGGACTTACTACCCAAATTTGGTCATTAAATTGAAATAAAAAACAAGATTCCATTTGTACCGTTTGGTAACCAACTAATGGAATTGGCTAAATTACACTCCGACCCATTTTATTATTGTTGCATAGAAATATTTCATTGAATAAATAATGACGCCCTCGCTTGGTGTAGGGATTAGCGTGCTGGTCTTGTATACCAAGGGTCGCGGGTTCGGATCCCAGGCAGTCCGATGACTTTATTTGGATACCTAATGGCTTAAAATAAGAATGCCTGGACCTGCGATCATGTCAAAAATTCGATGCCGAGATTTTAATGGATATTCATGTTTTGAGATCCCCTGAGTCCAAAAAAGTGGATACTGATATGGAAACATTCGCAAATTGGTCTGTGTGTGTGGACATTTTTAATCATTAAGGAAATGAGCTACGAGGTTGAAATTTTATATTTAAGTTAGACACCCCCCGAATTCATGAAAAAAAGCTTTTGAACAAAATCGGCCAAAAAGTACTATTGCTTTACTGATGTACTTTTTCAGTTTTTTTTCGATTTTCTCAAAATTCGTTCCAAAGATTTTGTTTAAATTTTTTTCAGATGCTCTTTAAAAAGTATATCAGTAAAATTTTTCTTGAAATTTGTTTGAAATACACTTTACTGATATGGAAACATTCTTAGCTCAGCGCCATCTATGAATCATCGCGTGGTCAAGTTTGGAATTAAAGTGCCAAGAGCAACTAAATATATCTCGACACAAAAAATCTGGTATGATCAGCACGGTGCACAACAAAGGGTAAGAGAAAGTTGTGTGCTGTGCGCTAGTCACACCAGATTTTCTCGGAGGCTTCCTATCCAAGATTCAGCTGTATGCCAAAAGATTTCATAATATATTTAGAAAATTTATTTGATCGGTCGCTAATGCTCAGGGGCCCACATCTTGTGGGTACGTGGATGGCGACCACGAGCTGCCCTAGCTGGGACTGACAGTGCTTCTTATCTTTACATGTCAGTCTCTTTCCTTCTATATTTTCAACAGGCGTCGGACCATGTGACGTGCCGACCTGTTCTATTCCTTCCCGGTCGCAAAACCGGTCGCTACCAGCTGGCGTTAGATAGATATTCGTCTTTCTTGGGTACCTCTCCAGAAATTTTGTTGTCCCTGTGACCAACTCGCTGTTCCTTTCCGCTTGGCGTTGCTTAACTACAACGATCTCGGTGGCTGTTCCTCTTCGCCTAGGCCATCCATGGTCACCGGCTTTCCCAGAATTATTTAAATTTCATTTAACATTTAACAAACACTTATTTTTTTATTTCTTCACTGTCCAAATTATTGGTCTTTGATGATTGGAAAGAAATAATGTCAGATGGATGGATAAAAGCAAACAATTGATTAACACCCAATCGAATAGAGAGAGAGAAAAAAAAGAAAATTCATTTTACATACTTACATACATATATATATATATATACGAGACGTCTGTCTTTTTCAGTTGAAAATAAACAAAAAAAAAAAAAAAGAGAAATGATCTGGTTTCGAGTTGTTGGGGGGTAGTCGCTGCTTGGCTGCGCAACAATTCCAAGTGACAGCTCATAAGCCGTCCGGGGGCGGCGTTGACAG